>CM021102.1:312360412-312404920 GCA_007115665.2 Sequoiadendron giganteum
GGTGGAGAGATTGAGATGGAAGGAGGGGGGAGAGAGAGATGTATAGAGGGATAGGTTAGATAGAGAGAAGTAGAGAGCAAAGGTGGGTGAAAGGAAGAGAGAGGGAGAGAGAGAGGGGGAGAAAGAGAGGTGAGATAAAGAGAAGTAGAAAGGGAAGGAGAGAGAGGGAGATAGAGAAAATTAGAGAGGGAGGGAGGGAAGGTGAGAGAAGTGAGATAGAGAGAGAACTAGAGAGGGAAGGAGAGAGAGAATGACAAGATAGAGAGTAGAGAGGGGAGGAGAGAGCAAGGGAAACAAAGAGAGAGAGAAAGAGAGGAGAGGGAGGAAGGGAGGGATAGGTAGGTATAGAGAGTAAAGAGAGATATATAGAGATTAAAGGAGAGGGATGAGAGATAGAAAAATGTAGAGAGGGAAGGAGGGAGGGAGATAGATATTGGAGAGGGAAGGAGAGAGAGATGGACATGTAGAGACATAGTTCTTGAGCTCAAGGAAGATATTGTTAGATAAAGGGATGGAGATAGTGAGAGAGAGAGAGAGGTCTAGAGAATAAGAGATGAAAATGAGTGAGATAGAGAGAGAAAGATGAAATTTGACCTCCTGAGTACTAAAATTTGACATGTTGATTACTAAAATTTGACTAAGTCTGAAATTTTTAAGATCTTCGAAAAACTAGAATTTGCATTATAACTCTTAGAGATCTGAAACCACTCTCAAACATCCTGCCTATATATACATGACATATAACTTAAAGTATCAAAAAGTAAATTTCCATATGTAAATGTCAACTTATACTTAAATTTTTATTTCATGTATATAGTTTCCCTGATAGAGAAAGCGAAAATCTAGTTCTATGCAAAGCAAGCCATTTGGCGCTCGCCAAATGACTCATCACACTTGGCGCACCCCAAATTTGGCACTCGCCCAAAGGCCTGCTTTAGATGTGTTAATTAACAAGATTTGCTAAATTTTCTCATATTTTGGACCATGCTCCCCATCTCATTTGCACATATTTCAATGCAAGTTTATAAAAAAACCGTGATAGCATTAACCTCTATCTTAGCTATCTAAATATATATAAAAAAAATTGTTTTGATTTAGTTAAGGTTTTGATCCATGGCTTCTATTGTAATGCCTTATTTTTTGGTCAAAAACCAACATGTGCTAGGTTTATGATAGATTTTTACACGTTCATCAGAATGTGAAACAAATTACATTTTTTGAAACTAGACTCCATTCTACACATGATGAAAAAAAAAAATCAATTTTTGATGAGTTTGCAAAACATTTGGGGGGGAGCACGCTCAAATTTCAGCTTTTCAGGATGTGTCCACTTTGAAAATTCATAAAATATTATATATTCATTAAAAAACTTATCCGAAAGAAGGAGGATAAACTACATGGTGTTAGCTAATTTCTCATCATTGGGATTTTTGAAATTCTAAAAAAAAGTTAACAAAAAGGGGGGAGCCCTCAGGTGCTATGCTATTTTTTTTTATAAAAATAGGACCTATTTTTCCCCTCCACCTTTTTCAGACCCTTAATATTCATTAATTTCAAAAAACAATCATAGCTTAGAAACTAGACTTGAAGCACTTCAACTTTTTTTCTTGTTGCATCTTGAAATTTTGAGCATAACTATCTTCATTTTCTCGTGCAAATCAGATTTTCCTGATTTCAAAAAAAAAGTTGCATCTTAAGAGCCAAAATTGTGTCACAGATTGGTGCAATTATCCTTGTAGCTCCTCAGTTGTTGACTTGGAAGCTCCAACAGATGGTCACTAATAGAAATCAAGGTCAACTAGATACTTGACCTCTCCAGCTTTATGCTTTCTAGTGAACTTGAGGTTAATCTCCCTCATTTGTCAGGAGAACTCAATCAATATCTATTTATTTTTGCAATATCTGGGCAATAGAAATGGTGCTCCTTAATACCCCTACAAGTGGATGTAGGTTGACTTAGGATATTGGATAAACTAGTTCCCCCATTTCTTTACCAATTACATGCCTTCTATAGTCAATCTAAAGACCACATCTCCTAACAAATGGTTAATTATAACATATAAAAGGAATTATTTACTCTTAAAATTATTTTCCAAAGTTTTTAGTTCCAATTGATCGTAGTATTCCCAAATCATACTTTTTCCAATCTCTTCACCTTTGACTCCTTTTCCCATCCTAGCTGCACAATATACTACATATGATGCCATATAGAGTTTTTTTAATCCCTTACCTTTGTGATTTGATTATGCTTATGATTAGAAACAATCTCCCCTATTCTGGAAATACATTCTCCATTTAAGATCACCTCAATAAAATGAAACATCCAATGTTTGTACTTATGAGAGCTTTCCTTATCCATTGATCTCCTTAATAATGCAATGATGTCCCCTACTTCTTAAAGGAAATCATATCTCCAAAGCTTTGTAGATAACTTGGTAATAGATTTCTTACCAATCATAATCCACTTCCTATTAATGTGTTGTTGGTGTGTTCTTACATACTTCTAGTACCTCAACTTCTATTACCATTATCAATTGGGGGTAAGGTGACAAATCAAACATTTTTCTAATCATGGATGGATATAGGTCAATCATTTAATTTACTCATTGATCTATACATTTGTGTTGGGTGGGTTTATATGCCTCTACTACTGCTAGGATAAGTTCAAGACATTGAACAAAAATAGGGAAATATGCCACATATGCAATCCCTAAAGCTACTATCTTATTAGATCTTGGATTGGCATCATTAGCAAATGTGTCCTTCTTGAATGCTTCCAAATCAATGTTTCCTAGAATTGCATCTATAATTTTCATCACATTGGAGGTGAACTTAGACACCATAGGAGAACCTATGTATTTATAATTCATTATGTAATGGGTTTGATATAGCTTATTCAACTTAGCCTTTTGCTCCTTTTCTACCTCCTTGACACCATGTTTCTCCTTTGAATCAAGAATTTATGATACATGAAAAAAAACATAAAAGAGAGCGTCATCAAGAATACATTACAAATTTTACTCTCTAAAAACTATTTTAAACATGTTCTATCAGAATTATAAACTCTAACAAAACTCTTTGAAAAAGTAGTAATACTTTTCTGTGAATATCAAAAATTCAAACCAAAAAAGTACTTGGAACATGAAACTTGGATCAAAAGGTCAATTCAAAAATCATAATTATATGGAACCTTATTTATTTTTATCAAAAAGAAAAATTGAAATAGCATTTAGAACTTGGCTCTTTGCTCAAGAGCTCAATCAAAATTCAGAATCACGGTTGAACATTGCTAGAATAGTTCATTTAGGGTTCAACTTTTATTGAAAGTTGGGATCAGAAAATAATTTATAACATGGCATATTTATTTATAGGTCCAATGAGATTTTAGAATTCCAATGGGACCTTAGAGTTAAAATGACCTTCGGAGTTATGAAAACCTAGTGGACCCATATTAGCTATGAAGGATTCAGAAATCAAAGCTGAAAAGGAAATGGAACATAAACCATAATCAAAATGTTCGTTCAAATTTTGAAATTTTGAATGGCCTATTCAAGAAAACATGCAAAAATATAAGGTTGGGTTTTGCAATTGGGATTTCAATTTGCACTTAGACTTTAACTCGAATTTTTTTTCAAAACTTTAAATTCCAAATGGTCCCAAGAACAAAATTTAGCCAGATTAAATATGGATTTTGTGATCAGAAATTCACATAGGACTTAAACCATTCCATAAAATGAGGGTGCAGAAAACAAAATTCCAAAAAGCATAAAATTTAAAACCAGTAGTTAAGCCTAAAACCTATATGTAAACCCTAGTTTAAAAAGATTAGGAAATACCAAACCCATGAAAATAACGACACACGATGTGAAGCAAAAATGAAACTAAACTAAACCTAAACAAGAAAAATGCCAATGACCCAATTACCGAAATGTAAAAAGAAAACCTAAAAGAGAAAAACCAAGTGAAAAACAAAGATGAAAGAGAAAAATGATCAAAACATCCATGGAAAAACACACTAAAATGAAACATAAAAAATGAAAAGAAAACAAAAAGAAAATTAAGAAAAAACAAAGGAAAATGAAGAATAGGGATGATCCTACCTTGAAGAAATGATCGTCGACTCAAAAGAATGATTCCCCAAACACCCAAGCTCAAATGCTTTGTAGCTATTTTGCTATGATCCCACTAAAAATGAAATGCACTTATGAGCGCAATCATGGGAGAAATCTGATAAAATAATGGGTTTGTACATGCAGAGTTATTATTATTAAATGTAGCTGGTGAGTAGGGTTTGGAATCATGATTAGACTTGGAAACTAACCATCATTGGAAAATTTAGATCATAAATCACATTTCTAAATAAACAAGAGGTAAAATAACAATACACATGAGAGAAGAGAAATAAATAGAACTCGCAAATTTTAAGAAAAGGTGCAAGTTCAAAATAAAACTCTAGTTCCAAACAAAAAATAGCCCCAGAGAAATAGACAGAACTTGCACATTTTAAGAAAAAGTGTAGGTTCAAAACAAAATTCCAATTCTGAACAAATAAAAACAAACCTAAGATGGAAAACTAAATAGAACTTGCACATTTTGTGAAAATGTGCAAGTTTGAAATAGAATCATGATCCCGACCAAAAGAAAGAAAACAAAAAAAAAAGTTTGAAAAGGGAAACAACCCCTAGGGTAGAAACCAAAGAAGGAAAATAAAACCAAAAAAGGGAAAAGAAAAAATGACAAAACATTAGAACTCAAGAGGGGAACCCATTTTGATCAAAAATTAAATGGGGTGGTTATGCAAGGCATAATAAATGGTGACTCAACAGTATTTTCAAGATACTCAAGAATTCAATCACCCTAGAACCTCTGGTTTATGATTTCCTTAACTTAAGCATGGCTAGTTATAACAAACAATACCAAGAAACTTTGAATCTGAGTGTATTATTATGGTTCATTTTTTCTCTTAAATACTTTAACTATCCTTGAAATGACTATATTCCCATTCAAGCTAGATGAGGTGGTTCATTTTAGTTGTTGTGTAATTATATCCTAGGTATTAATCCACTGCCAACTAGGTTCCTATAGCCTTGATGGAGATACCTCTAGTTCTCTCAAAGAATTTATCTACTGCCATCCAGGAATCCATAGCTCTAATAGAGATAGTTGAATCACATTTATAAATTGAGTTTATTTCATGATTGTTTTAATTTCTTTCTCAGGTATTGGTTCTTTGAAGTAGTTATTTTTTATTTCCCTCAATGTTCAGGCATGGTAGTCTGAAAATTAGGCTAAGAACTATGGTAGACATCATGAAACCATTAGGACACCAATTTTTTCACTTGAAAAAAGAATACAACCACCTTAGGATGGCTAGAATCTCAAGGAGTTAAATGATTCTAACTAATGTGTGACAAATTCAGCTATGTTTCACAAGATCACTTAGAATGTACCCATTTATTTTGACCTTTCAAACTTTCATTAAAATGAGTATAAAATGTGAGTTCCAAAACAAAAAAGAACTATAGACATACCTAAAAAATAGATAAATCAACTTATTTGTCATAGTTTCCTTAATTATGCTCTAAGTAACTACCCACTATTTCAAAATGATAAAAACTAAATCCGTCAATACAAGAAAACAACAAGGAGAAATAAACAAAACCAGCAAATAAAACACACAAAAACAGGGAAAACAAAACAAAGAAAAAGAAGCTAAACTAAATATATAAAAAAGGAAGGATTTTTAGGCCTTCATGGGCCAAAGTAGTGCTTGAGAAACTTCCCATTGATGGGCAATGAAATAGGTTTTCCCATTAAGATACTCAATCAAAAATAATTTTCCCCGAGAATTTCAACAATCTGGTATGGTCACCATAATCTATCGAATTTCTCATGATCTCCTTTCTTCTCCCTAGATTTATCCCATAGCAGCATGATATTCAATATCCTAAAGCTTTAATCTTGGATCTCTTGTCAAACCAATTCTTGACTACACCTTGTTGATTAGAGAATTGTTGTAAAGCAACATCTCTATATTCTTCTAAGTTCGGTAAATTAGTCAACTTGGCCTCTATCTTATCATCATTGGCATAAAAAACTTGTATATATCAGAAATTAAGGATCTCAAGGTTTATAGGAAAGATGAGATCTTGTTCCTAGACCAACTTATATGGAAAATTTCCTAGAGCAGCCTTAATTCTTGTTCTATCCATCCATAAGGTGAATTTTAACTATGTATGCCAATCCCTAGGATTGTGTTCTAATAACCTCTTAATAACTTCCAACTGATTTTTTTTGGTAGACTCAACTACCCCATTTCTTTGTGGGTAATAGTTGGAAGAATATTTCAAGACTATTTTATACTCAAAGGCCCAATGAATAAACTTTGTAGAAGAAAAATCAAGGCCATTGTCACATTCCAGAGTGAAGGATATCTCAAACCTGGTAATAATATGATCATTCAGAAACTTGGTGATTATTTTAGTGGTACGATTATTGTACACTTGATCCTTTGTCCACTGCATGCAATAATCCATTATATTCAAGGTAAATTTATGATATGGAGAGGATTTTGGGTTAATCACTCCAACAAAATTGAATTCCCATTGAATAAATGGTCTTACCTCATATATTGGTTGCAATGGAATTATTGGGTTATGGTCTTTGGATTTCGATGTCTATCAAGTATGGAATATTTGTACATATTGGTGAGAATCCTCAAATATGTGTGGTCAATAACACCTTAATCACAAGATTTGATGAGCCATAGCATCTGGAAAATTGTGTCTGTTACTGTGTTTTTAATGAAATTTTATTATGATTCATTTTTATTGTTGCTAGTCCAAACAACATAAGTAAACACCTTCAAAGTTCTTTCTGTATAGAGATCCATTCTTCATTCTCAATTCTCTTCTTTGTGTTGCTTTCACCCCTTTTGGACACTTTTTATTCAACAAAAAGGAGATAATATCAGTGTACCAGGGATTTCTAGTGAAAGACTGCAATGTATATTGTTGACACATGATCTTAGAATATACCTTATCCATTTACTTCAACAAAAATTACCCTCAAACCATTTGCATGGGATGGATTTTGATATCAAACTCTTGTAAAATTTCCATCCACTTCCCCCTTCTCTCTCCTAGTTCACTCTGCATGAGTAGGGACTTCACTGTTGGATATGGGATGATGGTTGTGATTTCTCTACATAAGCTATAGTGTAAAAATTTATTGATAGTTCTTATCAATGTAAAGGATTATTTTTATAATGGCGGATATGTTATATCAAAAAATTTGGAAGGGGGGCTAATGAAAGAAATTATTTGTTTGTCCCCTTCTTATTTTCATTATGTCAATATAGTAGCACATAAATGTTCAGATGCAAAACAATAGATGAGAAATGGCTACAAGTAGTCTCGACTGGTCAAGATGAGTGCTTCTAAAATATAATGCTTAATCTATGATAAGGCATCCTTTTCTTCATTACTCCATTCTATTTTGGAACCCTTCATCAACTCACTCGATGGTTTGATGATCTTCGTAAACCTAGTTATAAATTTCCTCATAAAATTTATCTTTCTAAGGAAAGATCTCATTTCTTTTTTGTTGCCAGGCATAGGTAGCTTCAGAATTGATTCTACTCTATCAAGATTAATAAAAATTCCTCTTTTTGAGATTATATGTCCCAAAAAAATTCCTTCTAATACCTCAAATACACATTTCTTCGGGTTCAATGATACACAAAATTTTATGCACTTTTCCAGAACTTTTTCTAAATCAGCAACATGATATTCTTTGTTTCTAGAAAAAAATAGCAAAACATCCATATAAATTATATTTCATTTTCCTATTAGATCTTTAAAATCTACATCCATCGCATGCTAAAAAATTTCTCCAACATTAATGAGGCCAAGCGACATTCTCCAATAGGCAAATGTTCCCCACTTTGTTGTAAAGGCAGTCTTCATTCAATCCTCGCACTTGACTAGTACTTGGTTATACCCTAAATAACAATCTAAATATCCCATAATCTATGAGCCATTTACAATTTTCAAAAATTCTTTGAGGGAAGGAAGAGGATTTTTTCAAAGCTTTGTTTGGATTTCTAAAATCTATGCATAGCCAGATTTCTCCATTTTTCTTGTGTACTGGCACTATATTTTCTACCCATGTGGAGTGTCTAACTAAAAAGATTATCCTGGTAGATAACAATTTCTGTACTTCCTTAAGGATGAGAGGTTCAAGTAGAGCATTGATTGGTCATTGTTTCTAATGAAATGGTCTTACCTAATTCTTGAATGGAATAGTATGGGTTATCATTGAGGTATCAAATGTCTTCAAATCCTCATACCCCTAAATAATGGTTGCAATATCTTCTTTCAACACTCTCATAATTTTAACATGAATATCCATCAAACAAGTTTTTACGATGAGGATATTCCTTTCTAGGCTAGAGTTAGCTAGATTGTAAGTTTTATACTTACCTCCATCAACATCAATAGTCAATTTATCCCGAGCTTGAGGATTGGAGTCAAAAATCCTCTTTGGTGCTAGCATCCCTTTGGGAATACTATTAGATCTTCACGTTGGTAATTCCTTTCATATCAAGATCTTCTAATTCCTAGTCTCCTAGATCTTGATTATATTCATCAATAATTTATCCTTAAAAAATATATAAACTTTCCAAAAGGGAAAGAATATGTTGCTCATCATTAAAAACTTGAAAATTCTTTATGTTATATAGAATGGATGGGACTGAAGCTAACAACACCAAAAAACTTCTTAGTTTAGAATCTTTCATGGGCTCTAATGTACTTGTTGCTAATGCCAATGCATCTAAAATCTGATGATTTTCCCTTGGAATCAATTTTATGTCGAATGCATCAAAATATTCAATTAAATTCCACACCCTCTTTTGATAAGCATCCAGTCTTTTATTGTAACATGTATATTAACTGTGAACCTGTTTTACAATCACCTTTGAGTCCCCCAACACTCTAAGGCTTTGCACTTTATTTTGGTAGTATAACATGAGTACTCTAGCCAATGCCTTGTATACTATTACATTAGCAGTGCATCCAAATTGTAATCTATAAGAAGAAAAATATTGTTTTCCTTTTGGATTAGCTAGTTCAACTCCAGTTCCAATTCCTTGTTTAGATTTAGAACCATAAAATTTGAGGGTTCATAAATAGTTTTTTGGTGAAACCTATTTCTTAAGATACATTTTATACTATTGTGAAAGGGGAATATATGATCATAACTGTTAGGGCCAAAATAACTTTATATCTAAGGGTTGTCAGATAGTTCCTTAGAACAAGCAAGTGTATAGAAATAGTTTCTGGTAAATCTTCATGGTTACCCATCTCATGGGTCACTTTCCCCTTGATTAATTCTTTTGGAAATAGAGGATGAGTAGGAGAAGTGGTTCCCAACATTTCCTCTAGTTTTCTAACCTTAGTTTGTAGATCCTTAGATAAATTTAGGGATTTCTGAGTAAATTGTGGAATAATTTCAAGTGCATTATTGATTAATGGTAAAATAGATATAGTATTTGTTTCAAGTGGAGAATGATTTGGAATTATTGTAAAATATTTTTTCTAATTATCTCTTAACCAACAAACCTAATTTAGAATATATAGACAAGGTTGACAATTTAACTTAGAATGGTTTTGATAGTGAAGTCTACACTATTTTGGGACCAACAAAATCCACAAATTTTATCTTCTCCTAGGACTAATTTTTCTTGGTGTAGCTTTTGGATTAAAACCTCTTGACTAATGGAAACCATACAATCACCATTTTCTAGAGGATGCACTCATTCATGACTTGGTACTGAAAAGGTCATAACTTTATCCATCGTATAAACTCCTAGTCCAGTTTCAAAGTAAGCAACCTCATTGGGGTGATCATATTTTGTTATCATGTGTTTGAGGTGATGTTCACTCTCCATCCTAATATGAATTTCTATACGTTTCCATTGAATCCACATATGAGAAAGTCCTAATGTATGATAGCATCCTATAGTCTTTGCCCAATCCCTGCTTAGTAGCATACCATACATCTCAAGGATGTCAACAATTTGGATATCCATGTACTATTGGATCCTTGGGTCTGACCCAATCTGTACAAGTACATATTTCAACTCTCATGACATTTACTTCAATTTTATCCAGTTGTATGACCTTTTTTTTAGTTTGGATCAAGGTTAGGCCTGATTTCTTACAAATAGAAAATGGCATAACATTTCCTAAAGGCCAAGAAGCTATTAGACAATTATGCAAGTTCTTCTCAAAGATTCTCAAACTTAACACGAACAAAGGTACTCCCATATTTCCCCTATATAAGGTTGGATTCATTTCAGCAGTCGGGGTTATCTTTTTTATTCCCTTCAACTGATCTACCTCATCTAAAGATTTTGACATGAGTTCACATTAAGAAGGAAACCATTTCATAATATCGAAGAAAGAAAAGGATGTTGTTTTCTTCTGCATCTCCCTAATCAATTTGTACTTCATACTATTGTTGTATTTTTGTTTTGGAGGGAAAATATGATTCCGTATCTTGGGAGTTTTTGTTAGTCCTTTGGGTGGAAAAGGGTTGTTATCTTCTCTAGGATTTTATGGTACCATTTTATTGGTAGGAGGAGTTGATGTGGTGAATGGTACATTGTTTTGGTTTCTTAGAAAATTCTCCTTTAGCTTGAAAAGCTTGAGTGTCATAATTATCAATTTTAATTTTTTTTTTGTCTTGGAAGGGAAACTAAAACTCATCATAAGTTTTAAATTCCATCGAAATATTTATAGACTTTCCACTCTTGCTAACATTGCCTTGTATTAGTTGAGAATAATCTTGAGCTAATTTAACCATATTTTCCATTTCTAGGAAGTTCACCTCAGAATGAGTAGTAGTATCGTGTAACCTACACCAATTGTTCATGAAGCTTAGATCCACTAAATTAGCAGTCTGTTTCCTATCCTCATTAGCTCATTTATTCAATGGGAATCCTCCATTATTTGGTCTTCTATCCCATTGTCTATTGTTGGGCCTTTGATTATACCCTCTATTCTAGTTTTGATAATTTTGATTTTGAAAATTCCTTTGATTCTGATTATTGTTTTAACTGGGATAATTGTTTAGATTTTGATAACCAACTTGATTTTGGGCAGGGTTTATCCTAAAATGGGCCATATTTTTTGTAACTTGGGACATTGTTTTCTTCAAAGTGTCTAATATTTTTGATAGACGTGTTGTTTGTTCAATTTTCACAGTTATTCCATCTTGATTAGTCTATTATTTAGTCAAAAAAATTGTTAAGGATTATGTCCTCCCATGTTTTGTTGAGGATATTGTTGTTAGAAGAAATCTAGGGTCTTAAGAGTTGGTGCCATACTAGTTTGAGTTTGGTTGTTTCCATTAGTAAACCAAGGCAACAAGGGTGGGTGATTTATTTTAGCAAGTGGTTCATAAGAAAAATTGGACATGGCTAGAATTGTACTCATGAGTTAGGTTCCATTATTCATTGCATTATTAATCGCATCCATTTGGTTAGGCATCCCAGGATATCCTAGTGAAGGAAATGTCCCTCACATAACACCTAGTTGAGGGGTTATTTTTTGTTTCAATTTAATGGCCAAATGGTATACTTTGGCCAACGAATCGATGTCCACCTCTGGGTAAGTTCTCTACCAGAATATACCAGTTAATAGGTCTAAAGCTTTGAGATATGCTTGAAATGAAATGTTCTCAAAAACTACATAGGGTGGTTGCAATTGCTTGTACATTCTTTAGAACTAGGTTTTAAATAAAGGAAAGGGTTCATAGGGTTCCTTCCTAATTATGGTGAACTGATGGTATAAGATGGTAGGGTCTACATAGACCTGACACTAGTTAATAAATGCATTCTCCAAATCTGTCTAGTTGAATGGGTCCGGTGGGTAGGTTAAGGTACCAATTATATGCCATATCTCCTAATGAGTATGGGAACAGTCTGCAATGTACATAATTATGTTCTATATGAGCCCTTGTAGATGCATCTTTGAATGTTTTAATATGATCCTTAGCACTTTGAGATTCCCCATGGGCATATCTGGGGTAGAATCATTTTCTATTTTTAGGCATCTCATGAATATCGCTGAAAATGGTTCCTAGGGGTGATGGATTTCATGTGAAGAATATCATTGGTGGAAGCAAGTTAGGTTTTTTTATTTGTGGTATGAGTTGAAATCCCAGTGGAGTTATTGGTGGTGTTAATGGTGGTGGGATTAGAGTTCTAGGTGTTCTAGGTCGAGTAGGAAATTATAGTTCTGAAAATGGCTCTTTGTTGGGAGTAGATCATAAAACTCGTTCAAACATGTCTTCTGAAAATGACCCAATAACCTCCAGTTTGTTCCTTCAGGCCTTCCTTCTAGAACTTGTTCTATTGATGGCCAAATTCACACAAAATATGTTAAGAAAAATATTTCTATTCTACTTCTCCTAAAAAAGATAACTAACAATGAAATTACCTATCTCCCTAGGTCTTAGTAGTTGGTTCACAACTATACTATATTACTGACTGGCCAAAATGACTATATAATATTCAAGTGGACTTTACTAGTAAAAAGTAACAAACTAATACTTTAAATGTTCTAATAGCATATTTTGAAATAAACAAAAAAGATACATCAAGGTTTTAGAATAGAAAATTTGAATACATATTACTCCTATATTCAGACATACAATCATGTAACAAGATTTCCTTAAAGTTAAAACTAGGGAATGAGAAAATTCATAATCATTTATGTAAAATTATATTCATTAATAGTGTATATTTAATAATCATACTTACAATTAGTTTTACCATGTTTAATGAAACACACATTCAATTAACTCATTATAGATTTTGCAGATCAATAAGAAAAAATGAAAACACCATTCACAAATGACACAATTGGTGGTTTTAAATTTGGCTCCTTCTATTGATATTAATTAATTATAATTTACATCCAATAAAATTCACTGGCATATACAAAACCATTTTCTTTTGTCATCACTAAACTAGAGAAATTACTATTAAAACTATCTAAAAGCTTCAAAAAATATCTAACTTAAAGCTACAAATATAACATCAATTTTTTGACCCCTTTACAATAATCTTCTTTCTACAAATTATACAAAATTATAACATAAAATTATTCTTTAAAATCTCAATCCACAAAAATAGGGCATACAAACTCTAGATCCACAATTGTAGGAGGCGTTTTAGTTCAACTGGAGCGTTCTTGCACTCAAAATTGTATGCATGGGAAATGGAAGTTCTATCATTGCTAGTTGGAGATGAGTTTTATTTCACTTCTACACTTTCCTATTTTACAAGAACTACTCTAGACGTTACACTTTTGACTTCAAAACCAGTCAAAACAACATGTTCTTATTTCAAAATTTGAATTGCATCTTTATTACACTTTTATTTTTGCTTATATTTCACATAATTGGCCAAGATTTATGTCAACATTTCCTCATCGATCCCATCTAACTAGTCCATTCTATTTTTTTTATTTTCATAGCCATCAATGGTCACTTCTATAATATCCTTCAAGTTACTAATGTCACCCATAGCATGACAGCTATCAAATTTAATACCTGCAAACCTGTTGAGGTGAGTACCCTTATTGTCAATGTCTACCATTGTCTTCCACCTGCTATTCTAGGGCTCCTTGATGTTTTTCATCTCTAGAAGATTTCCACTTGATGGTAAATCTTGTGTGGTAACCAAAAAACCCATTTCATCAAACAAAGAATTTTTTTTCAATATTTCAAATTGTAGTCTCAACAATACTATCTATTTTACAATCATTAATTCCATCTTGAATACCATGATCTTGTTGAAATTAATTAAATAATCTATAATTTTATCCTCTAGAATCCATGCCTCATTGAGTTCATCTGCACTCAAATTATTTACTTCCTTTACCTTTTCCATGTACTCATGTTACTTTTCTTCCTCATCCCACATGGTTTTGACTAATTCTTTGATTTGTCTTTTTAAGGAACATGCATCATTGTATAGCTTATAACTGGTTTCAAGTAGCACTTCCACCTTAGCCTTCACTTGGTTGGTAAAATTATCAAATATATGTGCTTTTATCTTCATTTATGTGAGTTCCTTAGCTTCTTTCCTACTAACCAATATAGGTACATTGAAGGAAGATGTTTTTTATAACAATGGAGAAGCAAGGTCTTTGAATTTTTTTTTAATCTAGTCTAGTTGAGCCTTCAATTCATCTTTGGCTAACTTTTCCTTCTCCATTCTAGACTTTGTTGAAGTAGTTGCCAAATCTAGAATTAACATTTTTTTATTCTGAGTTTGCTTCCCAAAATTGACTATGCTTATCTAATAATCTAAATCTTGTAATTCTCTGTCATCCTTATCAGCAACTAGAGTATCAATTTCTGCGATTAAATCTCCCTCAATAGTTAGCTTGGTGGAATGTATAACTATAGACTTCTTCCTTGGTTTTTCCACTTTAATTTCCTTCATCATCTCATCCTAACTCAGAGGTTGAGTCACCTCATGCTGCCTCTTTTCAAGATTAATATTAATCCATGTGGGAGCTACAGTGGTGATTGTCATTCTTTGTTCTTCATGGGGATGCTCTCTATTATGCCTATAGCACACATGCCCCATTTAAACCGAGGACCCCCTCTCCTTATTTCACTTTTGTTGGTTTTTTTTTGTCTCATTTTGTGTGCCCCTAATTCCAAGCTTGAAATGGTCACATTCCTCAAAATCATGAAACTCATCTGGGCCAAGTTCACTTATCAAAGATTTACTAAGTCTTTAGTCTATGTGGAATTTTTTGTGTGAGCTTCTTCCCTATGTTTGTCACCACACCCATCTCCCCTTGCGGACACACAGTTGTGGGTATCTCTTCATGGGTCACTGACCTTCCTTCACTGCTCCCTTGCACTGAACCTCTAACATCTAAATACATAGTAGGCCCCACATCCACCTCTACCACCTGGGCGTGAAACCAAACATCCTACGAGGTGCTAGTTTTTGCAACCCTACCTACCCCATCGTCCATCGTAATAATACTTAATGGTTGAAATTAATCACATATTGCTTATAAATATGCCACCTCCCATCTATCATTTTAACCTAACATTTTTAAATTTGAAAAGAGAGGAAAGGAGGAATCTACACGTGCAGGTATCTCGAGGGATTCATGCTAGATTTATTTTCAAATCCCCACATAGTTAGAGGTAAGGATTTACGAACTTCTATTTTGTCAAGAATTTAACTGTTAAGAGGATTTTGCACCTAGGGTTTTATAATTATTTAAAATTAAAATCCATTGAACCCTAGTCTCATCTGGTATTGAAATTGATTTTAGAGTGCTCACCAAAATAATGTTTAAATAAAATGCAAGTAGACCCATGTGCTTTGGTTCAAAATCTATCATTTTATAAGGGTTTCCCTTAGCATTATTCACATATCCTTGTGTGGGTTTCCACTTATCCATTTCCTTTCCTAATGGCGCATCCCCTATGATGACTTGACATTCGAAACCCACGTATGCGTTAAGTATAAACCATGAATTATAGTTGAAAATTTGTTAACTCTTCATTTCCATGTGGGTTCATCCCTATGGGATTCCACTATTGAAAGTCTGCTCAATGATAGTCATTCCTAATGACTAACTTAACAGGGCCACCCTCTTTATGGGCTACATGTCATCCACCACCCCAAGAATGTTGAACAAATTTTTGGGCTCAAATCTATCAGTTTTTGACTCGGTGCGGGCCCTTGTAGATGGGTCACTGCCTGTGGAAGGTTGTTTCGCTAATTTCATTTATTAATGGAAAAAATCATATGTCATCCCCTAGTTTTTTTCCCACATTCATCGATCGTGGCATTGAAGATGAAATCATAAAAGTATAACTCAAGGTAACCATGTGGGTTCGCCCTTGCAGGCATCTATCCTCACATCGCCATTGTCTAGTGACATAACATCATTGCATTTTTTCCCTACAGGTTCCACAGGAAACATTTCCTCTAAATGAAGTTCCAAGTTCAATCGCAAGACTATGGGCTAGATCACCTCCATAGTTCTTCCTCGATAAAATTCCATCTGCAAGGGGTGTTACTTTTAAGTTGTTCTTTCATGGTGAAATCAACCCGACTCTCCACCACATGGACCTTGAACCTGCCAAGGTCATGGGAACCTCAAATGGACATTTGATTGAGTCTCTTCGATGAGTCCAACCATGCGGGATGCCACAGTAAAAAATCCATCCTCACAAGGCATCTCATTAGTGGAAAAAACCCAATGGCTGTTTGCTACCCAACTTCCTCCCCCCTGCCTTCCTCATTCCACAAATCATGACTTGAGGGAACTTAAATGAATTCAGCTAGGTAGAAAAAACCTATGGGTTTTGCAATGTGGAAATCCACATGCAAAATGTCATGTACCTTTAGCTACTCTTTACCAAAAAAATCTTAAGGGCTTTCCCACCCATGACACCCATAGTCCTCACACCCACATAATCCAAAAGGGACTGATTTGAAAGAAAAAACCACTGAAGGTACTTCCATCCAAGATTTCAGACATGTCAAATGACCTTGCCTAAGATTTATCTTTCAATCATGCCATGTGGGAATTCATCATCAGAACATGGTCTATAGGTTTCCCTCTTCTTTGCATTGTTCTTTATGAAATTCACTACCATGGCTTCTGTAGGGTGAACTCTTGCATCCCTAGACCCACGTTCTCTTAAACTTCCAAAATGATCTTCAAATGGTAAACGATGATGAATGTTACAATATTTCAAAGGTATATGAATGTATCTAATCATGAATTTTCAGGATTTAATAGAGATGCATGTCATATTAATTTATCAATACACTTACAACATCTTTTGGGTGTAGGATTTATTGAAACTATTGAAGGGCCATCAAGGAAACAAGTGGAAAAAGTTGAAAAAGGATAGAAGCCCACCAAAAATCCTAAGGGAAAGAAGAGAAAGAATAGATGAAGTACTTGTTTCATGAAGTAGAATGCACTTATAAGATCACATCCAACTAGGACACAATCTATGACACTGACCTCGGTCATGTAAACATAGATGAACTCAAATAGAGAGTAATGATCAATCCCACTATAGAGGAGGCCTTAAGAATAAAAGAAAGTGGCCTTGCAAAGGTGGTTGGATTTTCTCCCTCATTGGTTGCTCCATAACTAGTAATGACATGTTGATAATGTTACCACAAGGGTGCCAAGAAAATAATTTCCAAAGATGGAAGGGTATTGGAAGACTTATTCACCAAATCTATCAAAAAGATATTAGGTATCTCGACCTTTGAGGAAATGGAGGAAGTTGAAAAGGAATTCTCCCAACAAACACTAGTACAAAAACAACAATATGTGAATGAAAAATGACTAAAATCAGCTTGTAAATGACTGAACATGGTCGCATGACCAGTAGTAGATTATTTCTAGTCATTTATAATGTGACTGAATTGATGACTAAACCATTTTTAGTCATTCGGTTGATCAATTTGGTCATTAATTTAGTTGCCCAATTGATCGATTTGGTCATTGAATTAGTTGTCTAATTGATCCACTTGGTTGTTGATTTAGTCGTCTAATTGATCAATTTAGTTGTTGATGTAGTCATTAATTTGATTGATTTGGCAGTGTATGTAGTCATTAATTTAGTCATTGATTGTTTTAAACTGGTCATTTATTCAATTATTTTTATTCACTGGTATATTTTGTCATTAATTTAGTCATTGATTGATGTTAACTGGTCACTTATTTAGTCATTATTATTCAGTGATTTCCGTCCATTGGTAGTGTATTTAATCATGAATTTTAATCACCATTTTGATCAATTTGGTAGTTTATTTTATTAATTTTGTTCACTGATTTCTGTCAACTAGTAGGTATATTGATACATTATTTATTAATTGCATAATCAGTATGTTTAGTCATATTTATTCAATAATTTATGTTATTTGGTAGTATATTTAGTCAATTGGTAGTTTATTTAATTATTTTTGTTATTGATTTCTGCCTATAAGTGTTGGAAATGAGACAATCCTTTAATTGAGTTTTAAACATATAAAAAAATAGAAAAACATAATCAATCATTCATTTGCACATAATAAAACAACTATTAAGAAGGAAAAATACTAAAATTTGATTGAGAAAACATGTTCTTATAGTAGATACAAGACAGAAATGTGTCTTTAATTTGAAAAATGTATTGTTACAAAGTGTGTTTCTCAATCCTATGAATGAGTAAACTGAGTTACAATGCCTTTTTTTACTTATGCAAGATATTACAATTTTGATGACAATTCTACGTTGCAACTTATTTGCAACTGCATACATGTATGTCGCACTCTCTACAAATTTTCCTCTTCTCTACACCTCTTTATATGCTATGTATTTACTTCTTTTTTTGCACCCCTATTCTCTGTGTCTACTACTTACACAACAACATATCCTCTCTTTTATAATGTGCCAATTTGAATGAGAAGATCCCAAACAAAAAGAGAATAACATAATCAATGGGTTTTACATTACAAGTACAATAAGATAGAACATTCTCTATTATACTCACAAAATGTACACCCAAATTAGATTTTATGGTTTTTGTTTGGGTTCAACTTATTCAGGCTCAATACATTCTCTATCTGCAACTTCAATCTCCACACTCTACTGCTACTAACCCTTCTTTTTCTCTTTTGTACTTACAAATAACACTTTATGATTTTTTTCAAATATGTTAGTGGCCACCATGTGAAGATCCCTTCTTTCCTTTTCAGATAGAAAAATCCATCTATTTTTATGGATGAGGAAGTGGTATGTTACTTGTGACCTATAAAATACTTACATTTTCATCTCTTGTTCCTTTCAATTTGAATCCATGTACAATATATAGTGAGTGAATCTACCCAATTCCCACAACAACACCTTCATATAGATCCAACACCTCATCTTTATCCCCTTCTTGGAGTTTATCAATAAATGTCTACAAAAAAATAAAAAAAATACACATTATATTGAGATATAAAACACACATTGTATTATTTTTGATAGTTGAATGTAATGTATTATTTCTCAGAACAAATCAAATTTTGTATGTGCTTTTATAAAACACTCTATTACAAGTAAGCTCTAAGCTTCTATATGTAAGTCATCTATTCCCCCTTACTTAATTCTATAATCTATGTATACTAGCTAATTATACTTCACTACTATTCTTAACAACTTGTATCAAATAGGTAATGATTACCCTTATTTACATAATAAAACAACCATTACTTACTTGAATAGTACTTGAATAGTACTTACTTGCATGTGGTTTCATAGCACTCACCTCAAGTTTAGAACAACTACCACTATGAATATCATGCACATGCTCATCGAGTTCATCATCATAACCACTATCAATGCCATTGTAGACATTAAGTTGCACAACTTTGTAGAGAGTTGTATTGACAAGGCCTTTTTATTTTTTTTCCTTCTTTCATATAAGTACTCTGCATCATGTGGTTTAATCATCATGCAAAATTTAATATAATTCAAGTAAAGAATGCAAAAGCTATATTTTTTTCAAAAGAAAATTTTAAGCATGAAGAATGACAAAACATTGGCATGGATGACTAACAACTATCATATTAATTACCTCAACTTTAGGACAACTAAGATGCCTATGTTGCAAATTCTTGTCCACTTCATCACTATCAATATTAGTAGCTCTGTTGACATCATGAAGGCATTTCCATTTTCCTATTTATTTGAAAAAATTGGTCTACGTGTACTTTAACCATCATGCAAAAAAGTATACAAAGAATTCAATAGTCAAGTAAAAAATGCAAGCTATAAATTTGTACAAAAGAACATTTTCTAGATCACTCCAACAATAAAGAAACTAGGTTGGATTCTCCTACACTCAAATTTCAATATCTACATATTAAGAGGCATTTGTATATAGAATTTCTAAACAAGAAGAAATGAGATCAATAAAGCCTCTTACCTCATCTGAATCAATGAATTTATGTCCATTATATGCAAAAGCTACAAGGTTAATGGAGATGGGGTTAATGGAGGCAACTAACTATGAAACCTACTGAGTGAGACTAAATATTCAACTCATTACCTTTTGCAACCCTAGTTCATTTGAGTTGGCATGATCTACAGAGGCTCCTACTAGGCATTGAATAGATGGCTTTGAAATCTCTGTTGACGAACTATATTTCCACGTCATCCCACACTTAGAATTACTAGCATCTAGTGCTACCATTTAATTGACAACATCTTCTACACCTACTTCTCTATTACTATTTTCCACCTAAAATCAAATGTCAATTTCAACATATGGTTAGTTCAATAAAAAATTGAAATAAATAACACAATGTAAATTGAACTAAAAATCCATACACTTACAGCAAATTTATCTTTTTTGGCATGCAACCTGCCTCATCCAAATGTATATCTAGCCCTCACATTATCTCTTGCTCTCTTGCCTTTGTTAATATTTTCCAAATATTCTTTGGAATCCATACTTTCTCTCAATACCTCCCACTCTTCGAGAGATAGATTGGAGTCTAACCTCTCTTTTCCCCCCGTAATTATTTTTCTACAACTATATCTATAATTGTTCATCAAAATTCCCATCCTTTTCTTGTAATATTTTCTAGAGATATGTCCACCAATAATCTCAAAACCATTTTCCATTTTTTTATAACATTTTCCATAGCTTGTGGATCTTTCTCTATAAAATTTGATTTGCAAATATCAAAATGGGCCCTACATCTTACACCCAACTCGATGGCCCACTTTTCAACATTTAGCCCAATGGGCTTACCATCTCCCGATACCTCAAGCAAGAATGGATTCTTGCCTTCTATTTTTTTTTTTTTCATTCCTCTCTATAGATCTATACAAATATTGACTCAATCTTTGTCTTTTGACAGAAACATCCACAACTTCTATTAAATTACCACTACTAGTATTTTTGGTTGATCCACTAGTTCCATCAAAAGTTCTAGATGCAACAGGTGCACTCTGAAGCACAATAGATGCAAGTGGTCTCTCTTCATGAATTTAATTAACCAAAACTTCATGCTCCTTGGCTACATCAGGTGTGGCATGAGTAAGTAGATTAGTACCAGTCTCCACAATTTCCACATCATTAAACACATCCTTTAATGTTGAAAAAAGCATCTACGGACTTAATATTCCTTTCCCTTGATGTTTTTCAATAATCTCTCTTAGAATTAGTCCTAAGAGATCATCAAAAAATTACACATCACCATGTGCTGTATCAAGCTTCGCATCACCATTTGCTATATTAGGTTGCACATCAACATGTTTTATATCAAGTTGCACATCAGTATGTGCTATATTAGGTTGCACATCACCATGTGCTATACTAGGCTGCACATCATCACAAATATCATTTTCACCAACTACATTTGTTGAATCACAAAATTTTTGGCTTCTACGAGATGGAAGCACTATATCTTTTCTTTCCTTTTGTTTTTTTTGATATTTTCTTTGCACTCTTTTTGTTGCCTATAAAACAAAAAAAAATCATATTATGTCTTATATACATAAAGCCCTTGCCTATAAAATTTCATTAAACAATATTAAACAAATAATATACTACTTATTGGATTTACAAATTTCCTTTCCAAACCAAGACTCAAAAAATATTCTTTATTCTTGTCCACTTTTTCAGTACGTGCGCGTTCATATTCTATCACTGGACACTATCATTTAATTTGCACCTTAAATTCCTTGTCTTCATTTCTTGAAGTCTAAATAAATAATAATGTATAAATCAAAAACTTGAATCAATATAAATTTATTGAGTTCATATTTTGATAACTATTGACTTTCCAATCCACTGATAACTACAAATGGAAACTTAAAATAGAATTCAATTTACAGATTAAAAAGAATTTGTAGTCAAAAACCAAGAAGATGTTTACAATTATAGGTATCTAAAAAAATTTCTTAGGGATATTCATAAGAGAAGAACTCATCAAAACATAGCACAAGCAGGATGAAGGAAAAACATAGTCTATTTCATCATGAGGTGTATTAGAACCTTAAAAAAATTCCTAGTTCCATCATCACAATTAACCTTGAGAACCTTAAAATTATAGATGTAGAGTTCATCAGAGTATTGGCTCAGAGTTATCATCCTACTACTAGGTATGTGAGATTTACAAATGGTTCACCATTAGTTGTGTTGACTAAAGTGGCCATCATTGAATATTTTGACCTAAACAAACAAGTCCCAACTAAAATTAATTTGCAAAGTAGTAAAGAAGAATATACTAGATTGAGGAGAACCCATATAAATGATGAAGTCCCCATTTACATGAAAAGTGGTGTGAACAACAAGGTTATTCCTATATCCCCTTTTGCTACTAAACCATCTAATGTCTCATATTTCCAATTCTATTTCAAGAAAACCTACTTTTCTCTTTGTTAAGTACTTAGGATATGTGCAGAAGAGTGAATACCAATTAGTTTAATGATGATGGCTATGAGGATCTAAAACCCTGAGATGAATATTGAAAATGATTTTTCCTCATATCTTGAGAAACTATTGTATGAAGGATATCTGCAATTCAGGGAAAATAGAGCCCCCATAACATTTAGGCAATATTCTTTGTTGTTCCACCTGATATTATACCAAAATAAAGATAGATGGAGAAAAAGGATGTATTTGGGTCAGATTGAAAAGAGAGAGAATTTACTTCCAGTGCAACTATGGTGTTATATATGGGCCAATAGATGTAAGAATTTAAATTATGTGGTATTCCATGATGAGTTTGTGTATAGAATTATGAGAATTGTTGGCCACAAACCACCAAGAATATACACAATTTTTCTACAAATGTTAATATCTTTGGCTTTGAAACCTGAGAAAGGCCATACTCGTAACTTTTGTGATTTTGTTTTTACCAGATACCACAATAATCAATATTTATGGATTCCCACAAGCCCCACATATACTTCCAAAGTTTGTGCCCCTTTGATTAACCCTTTTAGAGTTCATGTAGAATATTCTATGGATGGAAAAGGATGCCATGAATAAAAAAATGAATGGTACATTTCTACCCAATTTGACATCATGTGGGGAACTATCAGTGGGATCTGATACACTTGAGGATTTTTTGAACTATCTAAAAACAAGGTACTCTTTAGAGTATAGAAAGGAAAGAGATTTTGGCCCTGAGGGTCACATGAATTTTGTAAGACACACCATCCTTACCAAGGCTATGGTTACTCACTAGATTGATTATGAAGAAGATGTAATCAGAAAAATGTTCACTCCTCTAGAGGTATATGAGAGGAGGAGAAATGAGAAGTTATGAAAAGGCTTGAATAAGAAAGAAAGATGAAGCACACTAATTTCTTTGGATATTTTTTAGAGGAAGAAAATCCTATCAAGAGGATTGAAATGATAATTGGTAAGTTTTATGAATTACTTAAGACTACAGTAGATGTGGGGAGACTTGCCAAATTGTCTCCCAAAAGGTTGAGTGGTATTGTAATTATAGAACCAACTCTGAATATTGTAAACCACCTTCCAAAAAACAAAAGACACAAGAGATAGACTCACTTGTTTCCTATAAAATAAGTGAGGAGGTTAGAGATATATAAGTAGTTGATGCCTTAATAAATTTCAAGGATGATGTTGAAGTGGACCAACCTATGCTTGAAACTGAAGACCACAAGCTTGAAGCTAGAGACTATATTGAGGTACAAGGAGAAAGAGAAATGCATGAGGATGATAGGGTAGTTGAAGCTCTCAAGTTCTTGGAAGATGATGAATTTATCAAAACCCCTGAATTTAAAGACTTTTGGATTCAGATGAAAATGAGAGAGTTTAAAGTGGGAGTTGAAATAAATAAGATGGAAGCTGAGGAATTCCAGAATGACCAGATAGTAGCCAAAACTTTTAAAGAATTAAGGTTTGATAATATTGATGTCAGCCCACAAGAGGCTAAAGAGATGATTTTCAAAAGTAATATACTTATTGTCACTTGTATTGAATTAAAGAAAAAAATTATACTTGATCAAGTGAGAACACAAGAGGACCCCAATGTTGATTGTTTAGTTTAACTTAGATGAAGGGGTATGTGGCATAGTGTATAATCCTAAGATTGAAACTTTGACATTCTAGGCCAAACAAAATAGTACACAAAAACCAAGGTTACTATATGTAGTGCAAGAAATGAAAGAGGAAGCTATGGTGGAAAAATTAAAGGGTACATCTCCTCTGGAAGCTACAACCATGACAATGCATTCAAATATGTTCACCCAAGCTACAATTAAGGAGATGGAAGCTAGATTGGGAGAGTATGAAAAGGAACAAAAAAATTTAAATGATGAATTCAACAAATTGTTCATGTAAAATGTGAAGTTGAAGGAAAAATTGAAAGGAGTAGGCCCCTCACAAAAAAAGGAAATAATGTTATACCGACATCCTCCTACTTCACTAGTTGATATATAAAGTGCTTCTACTAAACAAGTGAGCATTCTTAGATAAGCGATTGAAGAGTTAAAGAAATCCAACAATGAGGGTAAGGAAGGAGTGAATAAGAAAATATACAATTTTTTAGAAGTCCTTGAGCATAGGATAAATCTAATTATGGATAAGTTGGAAAGTGTGTATGATTGCTACAACCCACTAACATAGGCTTGTCATCAAAAGTTGCATACCTTTGAAGAAAAGTACAATTTTGTGACCATTTTGTTCCTACTTTAGGTCCTATTTAACCAATTTTCACCCTAAAACAACATTTATAGGCCCCTAAGGTTGTTAATTTTGACTTGGAGGTCTGTTATACCCAAGGGGTCATTCAAATTTCAACAAAACACATCAAAACTAATCAAAAAGTACCTTTCCCACTCAAAAATTCCTTAGTGGGACTAGGTCACCCAAGTGTGCGACGTAGTCCTTTTTGAGGATTTTTGAGGTTTTAAGCAAGAAAATGAATAATTAATCAAAAATCCCTGATGGGTGCTGGCTTCTTAGGTCAAAATTCCTGACAATTAGGTCATTTTTCTTATATATACTTGTTTTTAGGTTACTTTGCAACTCTCTCTTGGTCATTTTTCACACTCAACTCCAAAAATCAAGTGCGAAAAATCCCCCTCAAGAAGATTCATCTCTCACATAGAAAAATTTGAAGCTTTTAGACAAAAAACTAGGGCTTTTTGTAGGTCTTGAAGCTCACTTCACATCCAAGATCACTCATTGACAAGTTTGGAGATAGATTCCTATGGAGATTCATGGAGAAATTTAGGTTTAGGAGGTACAACTAGCCACCAAATCACTCCTAAAGATTGATTTCAAAGTGCCTCCATCTTCTACCTTCAGTCCATTTACAGATTTGAGGTTTGCATCCCATTTTCATTCTTTATTCCTTTCATTTGCATTGGTGTAGGATTTCTAGGGTTTAGTGTCTTTCATCATTTCAAATCTCTTACATACATCTTATTCTAGCATAATAGAATAAGGTTTTTCATTGTTTTAGGTTTTTCCTAGTTCTAGACACACTTAGGGCTAGGGTTTATGTAGATTTCCATTCCATTTCAAGTTTAAATACAAACTAGGGGTTTGACGAAGGCAAACCCCATATTAGAAACACAAATACATTATGTTTTGTAGGTTATTTTGCAGGTTTGGAGTAGGATTCCTATGAAGAACCAAGATACATACTAGGGCCTTTGAGTCCACTTTTAGTTTCTTAAAAAAATGGAAAGGGACTAGGTCACCCATAATGGTGACCTAGTCCCACAGAAGCTTTCTGGCACTAAACATTGTAGATTTCGGGACCTAGTTGGCACAAATGGCTTCCAAAGAAGATTTCTTGAAAAGGGACTAGGTCGCCCCACTTGGCATAAGTGTCCCAAATGGCTCAAAAACCTAATTTCCTATTTTGTAATGACTTCCACAATCCCAATTTTAGCCCTCTTCAGTTTCTAGGTACACTTCTTTGATCTGTTAGGTTAATTTACTCTTAGTGCTTTCATTTCTATTGTATTACATCATGTGTTTTCAAGAAAAATAAGCTCTATTAGCTTAGTTTAAGTAGTTATATTTTCATAGCACATTTCAACACATTTGCACACCCCACTCCTTTAAGGTTTCAATCCCTAGACATTGAACGAATCACAAGATTTATTGCCCATTGGAGGTGAAGGAAAACCCTCTTCCTCCTAGGTGAAAACCCTAGAAAGTGGTAGCAGATCCATTATTTTACCTCCATCCGAAGCAACCAAAATTTTGTGGTTCAATAGGAAATTGATCAGATGAAAACATATGCACCCATACTGGATCCCGTTTTTAAGAATTGGTAGCCCATACACCACACATTGGTAACCTTGTGTAGATTATACAGGAGTACTGAGGCTCTTGTAGCATTAAAATCTATAGAGAAGATGACAAAAATAGTTATAGATGAATTCCAATATATGTAAGGAGAGGACCAAAAGATCAGAACAAGAATAGATTCATTTCATACTATGAACCAATGGTTTGTGCCAAAAAATATTCAAAGATGATGACCAAATGAGGGACCTCAATGAATGGAAGAGTGCATTTGGCTAGATTTTTCCACAGTGCATCAATTGCATACAAAATTATGGTGAGTTAAGTCTTGACAAGTTTGAATTAATCATGGATGGAGTAACAACATTGGATGTTGGATATTCTATGTTTATCATGGATGGCAGGGTGTTACTAGATAGATGATGGAAGATTCACCTTGCAAATATATTTAAAATTTAATAATAAAAATGACCACATGATTATATAAGGTACAACTAGGAGAAAAATTATTTGGGTCCTCCAGAATAGTAGGCCTTGGGGCTTTCATAGTGGAATAACCACACATTCAAATACACTAATATGGAGAAAGGACCTTGAACATATCTTCAATGATCATGGGTGCCTTATAGAGATTAACAAACTATGGTGTCATGAGTGCTACAAACTTTATTAGTTATCTACTTTCTTTGTTTTATGTTTTAAGAAAAACTAATTTTTACTTTAGTTTATATGAAGCATGAATTTTAAAAAGAAACCATATTTTGTAATGGTTTGAATCTTGTTGCTTCTCTTCTAAAAGAGAAACCAAGACCGAATTTTGATATAATCATCATAGGAATTTATAGAAACATATATGAGGAGAATTATGTTATATTGTAATATCTATTTGAATCAATCCATGGAAAAGGAGATTTAATCTGGTGCTCGAATTTTGGTCTGAATTATTTGTTGATAATATTGTGTATGATTGGATTTTTTATGTATTTTACGTTGGAATATAGGGGTATATTATGAATTGGTATCAATTATTTATTCATAATCATCTACATTGTTGATTACATGCATTCCACATCTTTCAAACTCAAAGAATTACTTCGCATTGCATAACTAATAACTAGATGTTGATAGATGACAAAATTTCAATTACAATATAGTTTTTACAAAGTCCATCTACGAATTTATGCAATTATTTCACATTGCATAACTAATAACTAGGAGTAGTTGCCAATTGCATTTTCTTTTCATGGAATTCCATGAGACCACATATTTAAGGAATTTTTTCAAACAATTCACTACCTTGTCTATGCTACCACATTTTTCATACATATTGTCTACCAAATCATTTTATGAAATAGTTCACTTCCTTGTTTCTATGGCTAAAATCCTAAAACAAGTTCTTTCGAACAAGCTATGGATTCTTGGAAAAAATCTATCAAATCATAATAGTAAGAAATAACATAGACAAGACAATGAACTAGTTGAAAAATGCCTCAAAGAAATGTGGTCTCATGGTGATGGATTTCCATGAAAATCCATAAAAATCCGCTTGTCATGGCATTTTTCATGGAATTCCATCACCATGAGACCACATTTCTTTGATGCATTTTTTCCAAAGTTCATTTGCTTGTTTATGCTACCACATTTTTCATACATGTCTCCAAAACATTTTATCAAATAGTTCACTACCTTGCTACTATGGCTAAAAGCCTAAAACAAGTGATTTCAAACAAGCTATGGATGATTGGAAAAAATCTATCAAAGAATAATAGTAAGCAACAAGCTATGGTATCATATATTTTTTTGGCACAAAAATCAACATGATTTTATTTGCATTTTTTTGTAGGTTTTAAATGCAATTTTTTTGTTTAAAATAGGGGAAAACCTCTATGGTCAATTTTGTGCATTGTTTAATTATAGGATTCTCATAGTTAGTGAAAAAGGTAGTGTTCATGAAGGAATGGAAAAGATGTGTAGAGCCTTTGAATTATACATGTACTGTGCAATGACATTGAATCATTTAGCAAGCCATTTTTTCTTCACAAGGTAGCATTTTCTTGTGGAACAACTGACTGAGAACACTATTGTTTCAACTGACCACTGTCTCATGAAATACCATTCATATTATAATCTTGCACAATCTTATCATAGTAAAGGTGATTATGACACCACTAGCTTCTACTACATGGCATCAATCAAGGATATCCACTGGCCACAAGATTTTGTGGACAGGTTCACTTGAAGCTAGGAGATCTTAAGATTTCTCTCTCAAATTTTGAAAAGGTTTAGGAGGTCCACCCTAAGAATTGTCAAAGCTTAAAAGTTGTTAGGCCATATATATGCTTAACAAGGGCAGGCAGAGAAGGCTTTGGAAATCTTAAGAAAGGAAACTCGCATAGATCCACATGATGCCCATGCATTTACCATATGGGTGAGTTATTAATATTGACAAACCCCAGTGCAGCCTTAGATTCTCTTAAGACAAAAAAGTCTCTTCTGAAGAAGAGAAAATCATAAGTACCCACTGAATTGTTAAACAACATTGGGGTTCTTCATTTTGAGTGTGATGAACTAGATTTGGATCAACAAAATTTTATGAAGGCATTAGGAAATGGCATTTGGGTTGAATTCAAAAATAAAAGCCCCAATGCAAATTTTGTAGGTTTTTTTGTGCACTTTAAGGATATAGAATTCTTCCAACGACTAGAAGAAGGTGGTGTTTCACTTGAGTTACCATGGGATAAATTCACAACACTATTTAATCTTTATGGGTTGTTTGAACAACTACATGATACTGAAGAAGAAAATATTTTATACAGGCTAAATTTTTTCAAGTTTCCTGATTACGTGGATGCATATCTATGTCTTGTAGAAATGGCCAAGGCTCGGAATGAGATCCAATTAAGCCTAGAATTGATTGGGGATAAAATTAAGGTGGATAAAACCTCATCAAATGATTTATGTATGCTTGGAAACATGGAACTAAAAAAAAATGATTGGATTAAAGAAAAAGACACAATTAAAGTAGTACGCCAACTTGTCTTGGTTGATGAAGAAAAAGGAAAATTTGATGAAGAATGAAGGATTCAGATGGAAAGGAGAAAGAAAGAGGAAGAAATTCAACAGGTGATGAAAAAATAGGATCAATTTCAATGTGTGATTGAATTATGGAAGAGTAAGCATAAGGACGGGGATGATGAAGATGATGAGGTTGGTTAGTCTAAGAAGAAACAAAAGAAGGATAAGGACCACAAGGCTTATGATTATTATATGGAGGAACTTGATGTTTCTATAGAAGATGAGGTAAATCATATGAGTGATAAGCCACAAGATGATGTAGAAAATTTCCAAGATCTTCTTGTAGGTGTAGGTCTATAAGACTCTCATGATGGCAAGAAAAATTCTCTAGTTTCAACAAAATCACGAAGGAGACATGAAGAATCTGATTCTAAAGATGATGAACCATTTCATAAATAGAGTTTGAGAGAAGATGATCCATATGATGATGATGTCTAGGCTTCCTAATCTTTAACCAAATCTAGCTCATATTTTCCAATAGAAAAATACCCAAGGCCCATCGGAAATGAATGATGAGAATTTGAGTTTCAAATTGGTTTCATTTTGAAAAGGGGACATTATATTGTACAAGACTTGTTTAATAGAAAAATAATTTAATCCACCTATTTGGGACTATAAAATAAATTTAGATGAATTAATCTATTTTCAATTATAGGTTCTTTTAATTTAGAATTTGATAGAATGATAAAGCATAATAGATTGAAGGGCATAGAAGATGTTATAAAATAAATACTAAAATAGGTTTCCCATAAAAAGCAAGAAAGAGTAAAAATGAAAAGATAACATATAGATGATTCATCTAAGGTTTTTGATAAGATCTCATTTAACTATGGGTATGTGCAAGATCATGATGGGCCAAAAAGTGGCGATATGTAAGTGATATGATGACCCATGTGGCTGACAACTTTTTTTTAACCCAAAATTGATGAAACAAAAAGGGTTTTTAAAGGATATTCTCATCTTTCAACCCATATAAATTATTCTTTCCTTTGAATTTAATAAATAATTATTATTCATTTTCTATTTGAATTACGAAAAAAGTCCTGATTGATAGGCTGATTGAAAAAAATCTATAACTTTCAAATGTTATCACATTTTTTGAATCCAAAACATGTGTCACATTCTATTCTTCCCATACTATAGGATTAAAAAAAAAAAAATGAATTTCATGAAGTTTTGACCAAGTTAAGGTGGTTAGACAGATGGGTTTTTTATATTTCTTAAAAGTTGTAATAAAAAAATAATAATTAATTATTTAATTGGAAAAAAATTATAAAAAAATATGCATCGCATCGGGACATGAGTCCTCTACTTATATCTAAAATATTGTAAAAAAATATTATCATTTTATTGTGGTTAGGATGGTCAGACAGACACCTACTTCTTATTTTTACCCTGAAATTTAAGTACTACTGCATTGAAATTTCAAATATTGACCAAATAGATTTATTTTTTAAAAATAAAGGTCTAGTAATTTAGAAACTACATTCAATTTTCTACAAATTCTATTTTTACATGTTTTTGAAATAATATAGATAACTTATTCAAATTTTTACGTCAAGTTGCCTAACTTTGATTTTTTGATTTTTTTTGCCACTTAAGGGCCTATTTTTTCCATGATGATCCTGCACATACCCCTTTGTCAAATGGATTTTGAAGGGACAAATCATATTTGATTGACTAAAATTTTGAGGTAGCTTATCCATTTTCATTGTATGCATCATCTTCTCTTGGAATTTGTTTCTACAGTGCACCAAGCCTAGAATTGATTGGGGATGCACTTAAGGTGGATAAAAAATCATCAAATTATTTATGTGTGCTTGGAAACATGGAACTAAAAATATAGGATTGGCTTAAAGAAAAAGAAAAATTTAATATATAAGAACTCCAACTTGTCTTGGTTGATGAATCAAAACAAAAATATAATGAAGAATGAAGGATTCAAATGTAAAGGAGAAAGAAAGAGGAAGAACTTCGATGGGTGATGCAACAGGAGGAGAAATTTGAACATGTGATGAAATTATGGAAGAGTAAGCACAAGGATAGGGATGATGATTATGATGATGAGGTTGGTCAGTTTGAGAAGAAACACAAGAAGGAAAAAAAGAAAAACAAGAAGGATAAGGACCACAAGGCTTATGATTCTTATATGGAGGTGTTGGATGTTGTGGTTATATTGCCAATATGTGGTTCCCATTAATGTCAACACTATTAGATCTTCTTAAGGATATATATATCGAGCATATTGAGAAAATTGTAATAAATATAGTATAGGAAAATAGTGGAGCTGAGAAGGTCATAATGTTGTAAAGCTCTATGTGTTGAAGATCTGAAGGTGCACTTCAAAGGGTTTTCTGTAGAAGCTTTCTAGTATGTTGTCTAAAAGTTTCAAAGGTTCACATAAAGATTTGTGGAAGTTATGAATATCTATGTGCCTATAGTTACTCAGTTTCTATAGATGGTGTTCTTGGTTGAGGTGGATGAAATTATGGTAATTTCATGTGTTGTGTATGTACCTGTGACATTCATGGATGAGTCTAGATTTTGATCTATCCTTGTTGTATATCTACATTGATTAAAGTGTTCGTGATTGAAGATTCTTCCAATGTGTGCCCGAGTTTTCATGTTCCTGACCGACATGTTGATGTTAGCGTGTTGCAGATCCATGAGGATTAATATTTTATTGTTTGGAATTTTTTGAGGTGTTTGTTTGGGTCCTCACTATGTTGTTACTAACTTGTGTTGGTGTGCATTGTAATTTATTCATGTATCAAGGTTGACAGTTGTAATTCATTCTTTATTTATGGCCGACTGAATAGTGATTGTAAATCCGTGTAGCAGATATATATATGAGATTGTTTTCCTCGTTTAGAGAGAACTGCTCAAGTGTACAAGTGATGTACAAGTTTGAATAAAGGTCAAATCATTTAGAGTAGAGTGTGAAAGAGTTTGAGTAGAGGGTGGAAGAGTTTGAAGAAGTTTTTGTGTGCCTAACTGGAACTGTAATCAGGCTTTTGTAGAAGCTAATTTCTCGGTTCAACTTCATCAGATGGATTTAATCTAATTATTGTATGTAAGGAAGTGAGCCTTCCCTTTGAACAATGTGCTCTAGGCAGTGCACTTGAATGCAAGTGCATTCCCTTTTTATTCTTCATTATACTTCTAACAGGGTATAATGTTGTGGACTAACATCCACCATGGTTTTTCCCCTAATAGGGTTTCTATGTATAAAATCTTGGTGTTCATGTGTCTTTGATGTGTTGTTGATTTTATGCTTGCACTATTAATTATCAGATCTATGATATAAGGTTGATTAGTGTTGTATAATTTTGATTTTGGTAACAATTGATTCACCCCTCCCCCCCTCTCAGTTGTCTATCCTTGTTTTTCCAACAATTGGTATCAAAGCTAGTTCCTCTGAAAGAAGCTTAAAAACTTGAGGTGATCTTAGATGGAATCATTCAAAAATGATACTCATAGATTCAATGGTACAAAATACTCTCTATGGAAAGTTAGGATGGAATTTCATTTAAGGTGTATTGGTGAACCTTTCTGGTAGATGACATAAATTGCATATACTATTCCTCAGAATGGTCACTCATTTGAAGATGAGATCAAGCAAGGAGAAATTAATATGAGGGTAGTAGAAACACTGGTGAGTGCTTTGATAGATTCAGAGAATGACAAATGTAATGGGATTGAAGACTTCTTATAAGATTTTGAAAAATCTGGAAACATTGTATGAAGGAGATGCACTAATGAAAAGTGCTAAGCTACAAAGTCTAAAAGGAAAATGGGAGAGCTTGAAGATGAGTGAATATGAGAACATATTTTCCTTCTCACATAAGATAAATGAATTGGTGATGGAAATTAGATGTGCCAGTGGAACCTTGGATGATAATGAAGTTGTGGCTAAGATAATTAGATTTGTGCCCCTTCTTACAAGACAAAAGCTCATTCTATTGAAGATCTTTGGATAGTGACAAATATTATAAAAGACATGTTGATTGGAAAAAATATTGCATTTGAATTGAGTGAATTCGGTGATTCTTCTCCTAAGACTGAATCTACTTTCAAGGCTACTGTATCTGAGAAAAGCAACTAGAGATATGATTCAGGAGAAAGTTCCAAGAGAACATTCAGGTATGAAGATGAGATGAAGCAAATTCAAGATGAAGAAAAGGAATTGGAAGAACTAGAAGCATTGATTAGGAAAATAGAATAAAGAGGTCATGGTAAGTACAAAGTAAATTTTCCTAGTAAATATTTTTCTTGTAGTAAGATAGGTCATTTTGCATCTAGATGTCCTAAAAGAGTTTCAAAGTATAAACCTAAGAACACTAGATTTCAAAGAAAGTAATATTATGTTGAAGAAGGTGTAACTGATGAAGAATCTGATAAATAAACTGGAAATGAAGATGGATGGGTATTTATTCATATCAAAGAAAATGGTCAGGTGTCCATTGAATCTACTAGTAATGTGAATGTTGAGAAAGCTCTTGTAGCCAAAGTTGAAGAGAAAGATGAGTGGGTGACTGGTAGTGGATGCTCACATCATATGACTAGTGACAAAATAAAAATTTTAAGCTTGGAAAACTATGATGGTGGTGTTGTGAGGTTTGGAGACAACACTTTTGGTGTGATTCATGGCAGAGGCACTATTTCTTTTGGTGGTAAGCACAATACTGATGATGTTCTTTATGTAGAAGGCTTAAAGAATAACTTGTTGAGTTTTGGATAGGTGATAGAAAAAGGTTATAGCCTGTAGTTCAAGAATGGTAAATGGAGAATATTGGTAAGTTCAGGAAATATGATTGCTTTAGGAAAAAAGACAAAAGGTAATATCTTTCAATTGAGTGTTGGTAGTGAAAGTTGTTTGATTGCTCAAATTGATCTAAGATGGTGTACACATCTAAAAATGGTCACGGTTAATCAAACCTGTTAGTTAATTAAATATGAATTATTTAATTAATATTCTTAAGTCATCCACATATAAATAAATTTAATTATTTATTTATATTGTTCATTTTTCCAATTCTTCTAGTTTAATTAAATAAATAAGTTTATTTAATTATTGCTATCTTCCTCTTAATTAATTAAATAGATTTCACAATTTATTTCTATTAATTATCACAAGTTTAAATTTTAAATTTAAATAATATTCTTCATCTCACATTTAATTAAATATTTCTAATATTTAATTAAAGTGCATTCTTCTCTTCCACTTAATTAAATATTTCCAATATTTAATTAAAAGCTTTCTTTCTTCCATAATTAAATATTTCCAATATTTAATTAAATGCTTTCTTTCTAATTCTTTATTCTCCTCCACTTAATTAAATATTTCCAATATTTAATTAAAAGCTTTCTTGCCTCAATAATTAAATATTCTATAATATTTAATTAGAAACTTTCTTCTCTCCATATTTAATTAAATATTTTATATATTTAATTAAAGCGCTTTTATCATCTCTCACACATAAATTAAATATTCATTCATTTAATTTATGGAAACATCTTCCATCTTTTTCTCAACTTCTTGATCTCTCACCATTCATTTTACAGGTTTGAATCTCAACCATTGACCCTCACCAACTGGATTTGTTGTCTTCAAATATCTATAAATACAACCCTCTTATGAGTTGAAAAGGACACACCTCGAATCTTAGATTTCATACGCAGTTACTATAGTTGCATTTTAAATATTATCAACATTCTAGCATCATAGAATTTCAATTTCATAGCTTAAATCATTTAATCATGCACATGCATTTCAACAAGCTGCTGCTTACAGAACTGAGAGCCAACATCTTTAATCAAATCCTTGGAGATAGACGATGATGGGACGAATTTGAAGAAGCTGCTGTCATTAGAGTTTGAATTTATGATTTCTAGTTAGATTTCTTTAATATAATGTCTTATCGGTGTGTTAGTTTACTGTTTGATTAATCCACATTTTTTGACAACACATTTCTAGAGCCCACCATGGGGCATCCCCCCATTTTAATCTTTTTATTCGTAGGAATTTTCTGGATAGGTGACGAACTAGAGTTGCACTTCGGTGCATATGAGCTTTCTTCTCGTGCATAGAAGGACTGTTTTAGCGCATCTACAAACTATTTCAGCACATCCAGAGATGGTTTCGGCGCATTCAGGGACTGTTTCAGCGCATTCAGGGACTGTTTCGGCGCATCCTGGATTGATCTTTTAGCGCATCTAGTAATTGTTTTGGCACATTGGGGAATTTTTTTTTTTAGCACATGCAGGGGGTTTGTAAACAAAATTTTTGATTCTGATGCCATCTGCGGACAAGATTTTTTATTTCAATTTTTAAGGAAAATGAACCAATCCTAGGATAGAAATTTAAAATCTAGAATCTATCAATCCTAGGGTAGTCACCACACGCTATTTTGCAGTTAAAATGAACCCCATACCTTTTTTGAAGCAATATCTTTACTTAGTTTAGATCATTGTTATTTGGTGCTATAAAAAGAACATTGTTTTCTTTGTCTATGGCAATAGGTCTATGCTCTCCCCTTAACTGGGTGACCAAAATACCAGACTGCCCTTTTATTTTCATGCAATGTTTATGATTTATTACATCCTTTAGAGGGCCTACTCTTGTGGGAAAAAATATTCACCCAAGAGGAGTGACCTGAGTGGGAACAACCAAAGCCAGGTTTTCCAACCCACTATAATCAAAAACGAATTCGGGGAAAGTCTGCAATTCGACGGAAGTGTGCAAGATAACCATCCCCAAAGCCTTTGTTCTAAAGGTTGGGAGGTCTCCTGAGGGAGTTTATCTATTGCCACGCCGAATGGAAACCTTGACTACAAACCATAGTGTAGAAAGCCAACCGTGTCAATATCCAAACATCATCTTAATCACAGTGCAAGGGGAGGGAAGAATCTGCCCCCAAGATACTCACCATAGAGTCGCCATGGATTATTTGCTTAGGGGATTCGGTATACACTTCCGTCACCTTGAGTATGCACTTGGAAAAGAAAAAAACACGGGCGCCCTCTAGGGGGTGACATGGCTGTGTGAGTCGATGCGGTTTTAAGCTGTGGGCTATGATTACGATGATGACCTATTTGACAACTAAGAGTGAGTCTGCTTGGAATGCTTATATTGTTTAAAACCTGTGAAAATATCAAGAACATACACTCTTTGTTTATATTTTAGGATTAACAAAACAACTGTCTACTTATCTATGCTATGTTTTTCGCATTTAAATCAGATTAAGATCATCCAAAAATATCAAACTGTTCAAACATGTCTATCTCAGAAGTCTAAACGAATAATTTAGCGCATCCCTAGTCTATTTCGACGCATTGCTGCTCTATTTCGGCTCATTGTTGCTTTGTTTTGGTGCATCTATGCTCTGTTTTAATGCATTTGTGCTTTGTTTCGGCGCATCCATGCTTTGTTTCGGCACATCTGTACTCTATTTCAGTGCATCCATGCTCTGTTTCGGCATATCCATGCTCTATTTTGGTGCATAGGGAGTCTGTTTTGGTGCATCTGTGCTCTGTTTTGATGCATGTGTTTTTTGAACCTAGGTAGCTTTCTGATATTCAAAAATTGGTCTTCCCAGTCTAGTCTTTTCCATGCTCAGAGTTTGGAAGTCTGCAACTTTTTCTAGGAAATCTTTAGAAAGGAAGATTAAAAAGCTAAAGAAATCTCTCAGTCATAAGAAGTTATTGAAAAAGAGGAAATTTCTATACCAAAGTTGAAAGGTATTACTTGAACACAGGACCTTTATTCACCGATATCACGACTATATTAGATGTTTCATTGATGATTATGTTGTAGAAACTTTATACTCATGAGCCTTCTTTCAAAGAAGAGCCCTTTCTCAAAGGCACAACCATAGTCAATGTATTTGTTCTTCTTATATTCCCCAACCTGCAATTACGTACACTACTCATCCCAGTCAAATTCTGCAATAGAGAACTCAAGCACATTAGGTATTCGTCAAACTCATATTTTTACAAAGCTACGATCAAACCTCACAAAGTGCAAAATCATCTCTCTTTTTGATCTTTGGTTTAATTCCCACAAATAGGATTTTCATCCTTTCAATCAAGGAATCACGAGCTAAAGATTAAAAATATTTTAAGTCATAGAATCTTCATTCTATCCTGACTTTCATATCCATCAAACATTGCACTATTTCATCGTTTTGATCAAGGTTATTAGAAGTTGAGTAAAGCTTATGCTTGTTGTCATTAGATCTCAAAAGCACATAGAAAAAGATGAAAGTACAGTAAGAAAAATGGGTGATAATAGTGAAAGGGAAGAGATCCCCTGTCATAATTCAAATACTAAAAAGATAATAGAAGAAAAGCTCCAAGAAGCAGAATAGGATCCCCAATTCCATACTCTTATGGAAATGATTTTAGAACAAAACAAGGAAAGATATTTCCTTTCATTAGCTAATCAAGGAGCTAAGTTACCTACTGATTTTGACACAGAAGGGATTAAAGAAAATCCTGAAACTCCTCCTAATGATTTTAGTGCTCTCACTCAATAGATCAAAGAATTACAAGGGAAAATAAAATAAATGCAAGGGGGTACCACAAAGAAGTATGTTTTGGATGACATATGTCCTTATCCTTTTGATAGGAGTCTATGAATGATTCATTTTCCAAAACATTGTGAAATCCCTAAATTTCATGGGTATAATGGGAAAGTTGACCCCATTGAACATGTGCGAGATTTCTGATATATGAGCTTAGAATTCGCTCATGATGATACCTACTTAATGCGATTGTTTCCATGAAGTCTGGGTGGACAATCCATGGAGTGGCTTTCAAAGATCACTCCCCCCATCAAAACCTTTGAGGAGTTAATAAACAAGTTTATATCACAATACTCCTACAACATACAACACCAGATAATCGTGCTTGATGTTTGTAAGGTGAAACAAAAAGTAGGGGAATCTTTCACTATATTTTGCAAAGGTGGAGAAGGGTGTTTGCTAGATACTCTCGCCCTATTCCTAAAATAGAAAAGATGCAGATCTTTATCAATAGTCTGAATCACAAAATGAGTTATAGACTAAATCTTCACTGTCCTCAATCATTTGAGAAATTGATTGAAAACATGATTAGTATTGAAGGTGCTTTGATCAAGCGTGGAGTTCTGAAAATTGATAAAGAAATTTCAAATTTGTACAACAACAACCATAATAACAACAATAATAGGTCACGATTTTGGACTCGAAATAAAAATGTTGTGAATGATGGGGTAGTAGATGCTAACAATGTGAATGCGAAGCCTACCATCCTTAATGTGTCAGGTGTTCAATGTAGCAATAATGCTAGAAATTCTAGCACCTAAGGAAATGTTTCCAATCAAGGGAACACAACTAATAATCATGGAAATAATTCTAGCAATAATCAAAATTCAAATATGCCCAGATCTCCATATTTTTCAAATCGACGAAGTTTCACTCCCTTGGGCCAATCTTTGGAATCCATTCTCAAAGAGTTATTGAATCAAAACACTATTACATTACCACCACAAAGAGACTATGAGCCTCGAGTTAAACCACCATCATGGAATGACTCATACTTTTGTGATTATCATAGGTGTAAAGGTCATAAGACAAACAATTGCCAAGGGTTGAAGAATATTGTTCAAGATTTGATTGATAACCATACCATCACAGTTGAGGGACATAATGTCAATAATGACCATCAAGCATTCAAGGATCCTCTCCCCAATTATTAGAAAGGGGAATCTTCAGGTGATAAGGATAGAATGTTAATTATGTCCATGATGTCATTATCAATCATATTTATACTGTCGATCCACAAATCAATGCTATCTAAATCAAAGGTAAGCAAGAATATCGAGAAGTCAATGCTACCACCAGGGGACAAGCCAAAATCATTGTCAAAGGAAGCTCATCTAAAGTGGCAATTCCTCCTCCAAGTCAATACAATTTGGTTGATCAACTACGAAAAACATCAGCCCAAATTTCTATCTTGGAGCTTTTAAAGTTATCACCTGCACATAAGGACATCTTGGAAAAGGCCCTTATTGATACAACTGTATCCCCTGATTTGGATATCATTAAATTTCAAGCCATGGTGGGACACTTGTCCGCAACCACATGCTTATCCTTTTCTGAAAAGGATGACTCATCCATAACCCATCCGCATAGTTCATCACTATACTTAGAGGTCATGGTTCATAAAGCCCGCATTAGACGTGTCCTCATAGATGGGGGAGTTAGATTAAACATTTGTACCTTAAAATTGATCCTCGCTTTGGGATATTCAATAGAATCTATAGATTCACGAAGGAAGATTACAATCAAGGCATATGATGATGAGGAAAGGACTTCCAAAGGCCTCATCAGGATACCAATCAGAGTGGGACCTATTGTGAAGAATACCTTTTGTCAGGTTCTAGATCGAGATCTAACTTATAACATACTCTTGGGTCATCCATGGATTCATGACATGCAAGCTTTTCCATCTACTTATCATCAATGTTTGAAGTTTTCGTATGATGGACAAGAAGTAACAATACCTGCTGATCACATTAGCAATCAAACTTGCTCTAACCTAAGAGCAACTTAGGACACACTCGTCCCACACAATAGAGAGGCCTTGGCCATTTCTACCTCCAAGTACAATGAACAAGCAAGTGAAATGATAAGTAATTTTGGCACCAAGCTAAAATTGAAAGATAATGGAGTGGGAGAATATTCTTTATCTCTCTAATTTACCCATATCTCCAAGATCCCATGGTCAACCATCGACATCCATACAACAGGCTACAACAGCTCTAGCCTCAACTTCAGTTCCCATCACCAAGTTTAATGGAGTATTTATCAAAGAAAATGAAATGGAAGATAGAGCTATCCTTGATTAGCTCTATAAAGATGAAGAAGAATTGGTACAACATGTCAAGTTGCCCACAAAACAATATGGAAAGGGTTATGCTATCATGCAACAAATGGGTTATGAAGGAAATGGCCCTATAGGTAAAAGGAAAGAGGGTATTTTTGAACCTGTCCAACTAAAAACAATGCACCCAAATGATAAGACTGGGTTAGGATATGGTGAAGACACAAAGGAAGAAGTGATACAAAGAAGGTCTAAAGAGGAGTTAACTGAAACAATCTTGAGAATTCACGCAAACAATTTTGACACTAACTCCAATGAATATGAATGGGACGACTTCTTTGATGGTACTTTTATCTCAAAGAAAAGGGTGGATGTCATACACAAATACACACCTACATTCTTACAAGGGGAAAGCTCAAGGCCTTTTCTTGATTACGTCCTACAAAGCAAGAGATCATTCACAGGAGGATGCCATCCTAGACCTCCCTTATGACGATGTTAACAATATCATCATGACCCTAATGGCCAGTGACCTTATTCATCCTAACGATCCCTTTCCTTTGGTCTATCTCGAACTCATCGATTGGGAACAAATCGCACCCATTGATGTCCCAACTTTTCCTAATGACGAAACCATCATAAATTTTCTTTGTTCATCCCAACCAGAAACAAGTTCCACCAGAGAATCACAAGATCAAATTTTTTGATAGGAAAGTGCCACGTTTCTTAGCTATGAAATAAATAACATAAAAGAAGGATCTAATGGTGAAAACCTAACAAAGGCAGTATTAGATCAAGAAAAGAGAAAAATAAAAAGTGTATCCAATGGTGAAAACCTTTCAAAGGTGCTAGCAGATGGGAAACTTGACACTCTTCCAGAACATTATCAGGAAAGGTCTTCTATTTTAATCGAACCAATAAAGGAACTCAATATAGGTACTACAGAAAAGCCCAAAGTTTTGCAATTGGCTACATCTCTAACAGAAGAGGAAATACCTAGATTCACGAAATTTCTCAAAGACAATCAAATTAGTTTTGCATGGTCCTACACAAATATGTTTGGATTAGACCCAGATCTCATCATGCATCATCTATCTATTGCGACGGGGCAAAGCCTGTGAAGCAGAAACTCAGAAAGATGCATCCACATGTTGCATTACTGGTTAAAGAGGAATTAAAAAATCTTTTAGATGTCGGATTCATTTGGTCTATGGACTATGCAAAATGGATCTCCAATATTGTACCTATTTCAAAGCTAGATGAAAGGATCAAAATTTGCACAGATTTCAGGGATTTGAACAAAGCATGTCCTAAAGATGATTTTCCTCTACCCAACATAGATATGATTGTTGATTTGATGGCTAGGCATGCAATGTACTCATTAATGGATGGATTTTCAGGATACAACCAGATAAAGATTGCACCAGAGGATCAGGATAAAACAAAGTTCACATGTCCTTCGGGTACTTATTGCTGGAACGTAATGCCATTTGGGTTGAAGAATGTAGGAGCTACATACCAACGAGCAATGAAAATTATTTTTCATGATATGATGCATACATTCATGGAAGATTACATTGATGATCTCCTTGCCAAATCTAACACTAGGGAGGGACACATAGATATCTTATCTAAAATTTTCAAAAGAATGGAACAATTCAAAGTGAGACTTAATCGAAAGAAATGTGTCTTTGGAGTGAAATCTGGAAAGCTACTAGGTTACATTGTATCAAAAAAGGGAATTGATGTTGACCCAGCTAAAGTATAGGAAATTCTTGATATGCCACCACCAAGGAATATTAGTCAACTATGCTCTTTGCAGGGATGGTTACAATCCATTCGAAGATTTATTGCTCAACTGGCAGATAGAAGTTTATCGTTTACACACCTTTTACACAAGAATATTCCATTTAAGTGGGAAGACAAATGCGAAGCTGGATTTGATCAGATAAAGTAGTATCTCATGAATCCACTAGTATTGATTCCACCAGTGCAAGGTTCCCCTCTCATATTATATATTTCTGCCATGGAAGTATCTTTAGGAGCATTATTGGTGCAGGAGGACAATTTAGGAAAAGAGCGAGCAATTTATTACATCAGTCGAGCCTTGACAAGTCATGAGCTAAATTATACCTTCATTGAAAAAGCCTGCTTAGCAGTGGTGTTCACTTCTCAAAGGTTACGACACTACATGCTAACTCATACAGTAAAGCTTGTGGCTAAGATTGACCCACTCAAATATCTTCTAAGTAAGGCAACCTTAACTGGCAAGTTAGCTAAATGGATTATGATCCTAAGCGAATTTGATATTCATTATGTGGATCAGAAAGTTATCAAGGGATAGGTAATTGTGGATCAGTTTGCAGAAGCACCAATACCAGCAGAACACCCAATACACATTGATTTTCCTGATGTCGATGTATTCACAACAGTTATCCAACAATCATGGGCGCTCTACTTTGATGGTTCTTACACTCAACATGGTTCAGGATCAGGGATTCTTTTTATTACATCTCAAGGACATACAATTCCAAAATCTTATCGGCTAATGTTTCCTTGCACAAACAACATAACTGAGTATGAGGCATTAGTAATTGGCATAAAAATTGTAGTAGACTAGAAAATCACAGAAATTCAAGTTTTTGGTGATTCACAACTTGTTATAAATCAAATCAACGATGAATATCACACTAAAGATGACAAGTTGCTACCTTACAAAAGAATGGTGGATGATTCCAAGAAATACTTGGTTAACATCAAGTTCATACAGATTCCACATATTGATAATAAAGCAGCAAATGCTATGGCTACAATTGCCTCTCTACTCCAGTTAACAGAGAATCAAACACGGTATGATTTCCTAGTGGAACAATTATTTTCTCCCACCCATGAAAATCCCGAAACTCAAATCATTTGCCATTTATCCAGTTTTGATTCTCCCTTATATGGCCAAATTTACACTTACCTAAAGGATACTATTTTACCCTTAGACTTTTCTAGGAATCATAAAAGAAATTTCATCCCTTCAATCATCCCGTTACACCTTAATTGCTGACGTCTTATACTGACGTGGTCTGGATGGTACCCTCCTTAGATGTCTCAAACGCGATGAATCCAAAAAGACCTTACAAGAAGTGCATGGTGGAATTTTTGGGACACACTCAAGTGTGCTAACCTTAGCAAAGAATCTTGTGAGATTAGGTTACTACTGGCCGACCATGGAGAAAGAATCATTCATCTTTGTGAAGAAATGTGTGAAATGTTAGATTCATGGGAATCTCATTCACGCTCTTGCTCAGGAATTACAACCTTTCACCACAACATGGCCTTTCACTCAGTGGGGATTGGACTTGGTTGGTAAGATACACCCATCATCTTCAAATCGACATAAATTTATCATTACAACTACTGAGTATTTCACTAAATGGATTGAAGTTGTTCCCCTAACAACAATTACTAGCAAACAAATCTCTTCATTCATTTTGAACTATATCATCTACCGATATGGTATTCCCAACTCCATTATCACAAACAATGGATGACCCTTTAAAAATCAAGATGTTGATGAGCTATGTGAAAGATTCCGCATCCAACACAGGTTCTCTACACCTTACTATCCACAAGGTAATGGTCAAGTTGAGGCTTCAAACAAAACAATTTTGAATATTTTGAAGAAAATGGTGAATGAAGTAGGACGTGATTGGCATGTCCAATTAAATCCAGCATTATGGGCATATCGAACAAGCATTCACACACCAACAGGTGCTACTCCCTATGCTTTGGTCTATGGAGCAGAAGCTATTCTACCACTAGAAGTTTAGATTCCTTCACTTCGAGTATCACTCAAAGGGTTAATCAATGATGAAGACTATAGAGTATCAAGGTTGCAAGAGCTAGAACTACTTGATGAACGATGTCAAACTGTAGTTAACCATTTGAAGGGATATCAACAAGTTATGTCCCGCAGCTACAATCACATAGTCAAACCATGAACTTTTCAAGTGGGTGACTTGGTTCTCAAAGAAAACCCTCAAAATCAACAGGATCGGGAAAAGAAAGGCAAGTTCAAACCTAATTGGTTGGGTACTTTCATTATCATTGCCACATACGGATCGGGGGCATATCAGTTGTCAACTACAAAAGGGGACCTATTTGAAGATCCAACCAACAACATTCATCTGAAGAAGTTTTACGCCTAAGAAAATATCAAAA
>CM021102.1:312405020-312428868 GCA_007115665.2 Sequoiadendron giganteum
TCTCATACATTATAAAGCATTATCCATAAAGCATATAGCATCATCATCCCTGCATTATCATAATCCATATTGCATCCATACACATAACCATGGAATAATCATATAAGTATCACACAACAATAATCATATAAGCATCACATAGAATATAGAAAGGAAATCAAATGCATCCACCATAAGAATTCATTATAAAATCACATAGATAGCGTATAGATCAATAGTATCCACTACATCTCATATATAATCTTAAAATAAATGTCAACTGTATAATCATATCAGAAAAAATGGAGAGATACATCATCAAAATGTGGCAAAGTATCAAAAAGTCCTCGACTGAATAAATTTATACATCATCAAGTGTCAATATATCAAATATGAGCACATCTAATATGTTTTTCTCCCTTCAGATGTTGTTGGCCTCTCTGAGCCTCCTACTACACCACCTGGATCCCTACCTGATGGATCTCTCAGAGGTGGTCCAGTCACACCCTTGCTTGTGTTTCATGACTGACTCCAACCTGATCTAGAACTAACTGCCTATGCATAGCTCGAGGCACACCTCTCAGGAGGAACTGCCTCATAATATTGTAGCCTATAGTACTCTTCCTCTCTAACTGAATTTCATACTTCTCTGAGCATATATCCTATGGTGGTCCCCTCAGACACTCTCTATAATATCACAACCAGGACCTCTACCTGCTCACATCTCTGCCTCATTCTTTCTCTCTCTATTGTCAGAGAGGAAATATATGCCTATTCTTGAGATAACTATCCCTGTAAGCTCTACACCTATGCATATAAGCTGGCTATCTATGTCTACTGCTAATGAGAAGGCACCTTAATCTAAATCTATGAGGTCTTTGTTTTCTATTTTCTAGAGGATACCGTAGATCTCCTCCTTCGAGATACTCTAACATCCAATACTGGTCCTCCGCCGCCATCTCCCACATCACTAACATCTCCATCATCTCCATCCCCTCCATCTTTTCCATCTACCTCCTCATCTCCATCTCCTCCATCTTGGTGCATGAGGTGGTGCCCTCTCATCATCATCCAATGTTAGTGTTGGCTCATATGTGCTAGATATCCTTGAGAAAGGATGTGTAAAGAAATGTTGTGCATACTCATCTATCATCAAGGCATATGTGATCTCTATATGGTACTCCCATATCCATGGTTGTAATCTAAAATACTCCTGAAAAGTTGCATCATAGGACAAGGAAAACCCCCACTCGAGTATATCTTGTCATCTCTGCACATATAATGCCACTCCCTAGGGCATGACTTGAACTCTACCATACTAGTGAAGCTCTCTCGATCACAAACGATGTTTGATCAATCAAGTATCTGGAAGTGAAAACATAAGGTATCTCAGCATCATCCTTAGGCCACTACTCACAATCCAAGTAGGGTCCCCATGTCATAGTATCTAAATCATCCTGAGCCTACTGCCAGTACTCCAATTTTCCCAACTTGTGCTGGACAACAGACCTGTGTATCCAAAAACATATCGCATCCCAATAGGACGATCTCTATCCACCATAGGCTGAGTAACAACTATGTGATCGCATGCCCAAATCTGCAGTAATGTCACCCCAATTGATAGACTCACAACTCCAAGGTAAACCACCTGATGTAGATCATGATACAAGTGTGCTAGCATGCAAGAACCCCATGTTTATCTGATCCCCTATGTAATCATGCTCTCTAATATCCAGCCCCCACCAATTGAGAGTCCCTTCGACCTATGGTTGGGACATAAAAAACCTCCAATGAAACTAGCTAGAGCACAAGGTAATGGTTGATATGAAGAAACCATCTCCTACCATGGGATCTCATACCCACTAATCTCATCATCATGGAAAATCCTCCTCAGTGCATTAATCCCTCCCTTATCCATGTGATCGTAAACAACCAACTCACCAACAATGGGAATCCCTAATATATGATATGCATCCTTTGGCATAATTGTCATCTCACTAGTGGCCAAATGGAAGTGTTGTGGTCACTATGCCACCTCTCAGCTAAAGTAGTCAACAACCCCCTATTAATCCTATACGAGGGCATATCAATAAAAGAATTCAAACCACATCACCCAATCAAATCTAAATCAGCCTACACCAGTGTGGAATCATGTTTGAGGTCTTCAAGAAGTGCTCCCAAGAGTGAAGAACTCTAAAATCCTCCTATGATCATAACATATCGCAAATCAACATCTTATCAAGCAACCTATCAATCAATCTAATCAGCTCTAATGATATTTCAATCAAAATCTCATTGAGCATCTATCATTGACCCTCACCTATCATGAAGTCAATCATCATCTATCCTATCATTGATTTCTCACTTATCATGAGATCAATCATCAAACATCATCAAAACACATCAACTGACACGATCATAAAACATCAAAATCAAGGAGAATAATCAAAATTGCAATTTTGGTGTCTATGTGCTAGAACAGTCTTCCTATGCACTAAAACATTGGATGTGCCATTAAATTCCATGAATGTTGCAGAACAGGGTCTTTATGTGCCAAAATACCAAATGTGCTATAACAGATACCAAATGCATAATTTCACAATGTCAATGCACTAATTCATTAGTTGTACTAAATATATCATAGATGCACTAAATCAACACCCAAATGCATTAAGTATCTATATGTGCTAGAACATTTCATCAATGCACTATTTTAGAGCATCAATTCACTACAAATCCTAATTCACTAAATCATTCTATCAATGCGCTAGAAAAATAACTTTATGTACTACATCATGACCTCTATGTGCTAACCTACTATACGTGCTAAAATATAAACCCTATGCATGAAATCAAGCTTCTTATATGCTAAAATGTAAATTGCAAAATTCAAAACATAAAAAACATGCCAAAAACATATTTCAAATTTCAAAATGAGGTTTATCGGGGTACGTACCGGAGGTCCATACGCAACCAGACGGTTGTGACATCGAACTCGCTCGAATCAGTGTGTGTGGTAGGCGATCACCATTTTTCTCCAATCTCTCAATTAGCTCAATCTCCAAATGCAAATCAAATCAAATGATCTTCTTTTTCACCTTTTTACATTTTTAAGTGGTCATTAGAGGGGTAATTAAGTGGGATTTATTTTATTTTTCACAAGGGCATTAATTAATCAATTAATGAAATGGCAAGATCAGTATCATTTATCGAGAGATAAATCATTTCAATATCATAATATTTTAAAATCATCAAAAAATCACAAAAAAATTCAAAGCACCCTAAAATTCAAAACAAAATCTTGATTTATCTCCTGAGGGGGCATACTCGCTTCATCACTTGAAATCAACATCTGGGGCATATCAAAAAATTTAATTAGCACTATCATTTTATTTTTCTTTGAAGCAATGTGTCACAAACACACCACTTCAAAGAGGGGAAAAATGTATAAACTTAAAAATTGGTTTGGAGAAATCAATTAAATACAATTTACTTAATTAATAAATCTTTAATTCTTCTACTTATAAATAAACCAATTTTTTATTTATATAGTTCACTTTCTTAAATTATTCTTATCTTAAATCATTTTCTTCATGTTTTGATTAAATAAACAACTTTAATTAGTTTGTTTTATTTAATTAACTCCCTTTCACTAAATTTGAATTTAGTCACATTTCTACTAACTTCTCATCTTCCACCTCATCATTTGTCTAATGAAATTAAATATTCTTAATATTTAATTGGCATTTATCTTCAACAAATTATAAAAAATTTGGGACACTTGGCTTTCGCCTCCATTTGATTCCTCTTCACACTTGGCAATTTTTTCTTCTAAAGGGAACACTCTCCTTCATTCTCTCTAACCTCTTCATCATCAACTATCCATCTTTGTAGATTGAATCTAGACCATTGAATCCTACCACATAGGTTGATGCGTTGGAAAAATTTATAAATAGAGCTTCATTTACACAATTTTATATAGAGAGAATTAGTAATTAAACTCTACAAAAGTTTAGAGAGCATTTTCATTAGCATTATAGCATTAGCATTCTAGTATTGACATCTTAGCTCATTTAGATTAATCATGCCATTACTATTAGTTGTATCTTAATCACTATAATTTCATTGTATCATTTCCATTATCACCATCGTAGCATCATCTTAATCTTATCATATTAGAAATCAATCATGTAAGAAAGTATTTCTTTCATTTCCAGCATCTCATTCTTCTGGTTGTCATTTGGAAAGTCATGTGCATACATAATCTGAGAGAAAAAATGACTTGAAAAATCCTTGGAGATAGAGGAAACTGAGACACCATTATAGAGTTGTTTATTTTATTTTAATTATCATTTGAATTCTCTAAAATAATATTTTGTTTGTGTTGTATTACTTTCTTATGCACTCACATATTTCATACACACACCTCCCACTTTGTTGCATGCCTTTACAACATATATGCAAAATACATCCGTTAAGCTCTCTGAGGTGATCCTCAAACCCAAGGTCCAAGAGTTAATGGCTCAAATTATTGTTGCTTTACCTCTCCCTTCACCACCTACTGAACCACCAAAGATGGAGGTGACAATGCAAATCTTAGAAGAAATGGAGAAACAAAGCATAGAGAAAACCAATGATGTTATGAAATATATTATTGAAGAGTTGGAGGACTCTGATAGGGATGATTATTTTAGGCATACTAAGGGTAGATTGAGTATAAACATAGATAGGATGGCCTTAGATGATGAAGCATAAGAAACATCTGAGGATGAGGGTGGTTATAGGCTTGATGAGCATTATGAAGTTGAAAATTTTGATCAGGAGTGAGATGAAGAAGAGTCTTGAGAATACAAAGATGAAGAGGTGAACCCCAAAAAGAATCACTCTAAGGAAGGGAAGATTTATATAGACATAGATGTGGAGATAATTGATGAGCCTCCATGGACTAGCCAAGATGAGGGCCTAAAATATGAAGAAGTGTGTCCAAGAGAAGAAGTAATGAAAGATAAAGAAGAATAATAGATGGAAAAGAAAAGTGTTGAGTCCCATACGAATGTTGAGCTTGAGCTTGAAGCTACTAAAGGGACTATTGGTGGTTTTTAAAGAACCAAGCAGATCTCACCAAGAATCTATGAATTTTCCATATTCAATTCTTGAATACTTAGGAGATGGTTGGCCAATGAACAAAAAGAAGCTAAGATGATTCAATCTTGTACTTTGGGCTCTCCAAAACTCAGGAGGATGATCCCATAATGTGCATCTTATAATATTGTTACATAATTATACCACACATTTCTTAATAAAAAGATACATTCTCATTTAAATGCTAAATAGATGAAACCTTTAAAGGAACTAGCAATTCCTTTTAAATATCAAACGCCTAAAGCTAATAATTAACACATCACCAACCTCAATAAAGGTATATGGATTAAAATTTTGTTTATGAATGTTGTTCTCAGATTAAAAACCAAAACCATAGGAAATGCAATTAACACCTTTTGATATGTTCCTTATCTCAAGGCAGGGATTCAAAGCATAGAAAATTGAACTATAAGGTGATTATAATTCCAAACAACCATGATCTTTCTGAAATTTCATTACAATTCACATATCAATTAATCCGACTCTATGAATACTTATCAGATCCATTAAACATTTATACAAATTCATGCTTTAATCAAGGTATTTTAACTGATTGATTAAACCAGAGCCAAAATTAAAACATACATCAATGCAAGATAACAATGAAGATTAATGAAAGGATCATTGATCAAAATTTCATTAATAACTCATATAGAATGTTATAGCTCAAGAGATAATAGACTCAAAATATTTGCATTGTCATTCAGACATGCTTGGAAACCATACAATTTACAAATTCTACTTCCTTGACTCAAAACCTAAGATACAGGCTCAAAAATGTATTTTTCGTGTTCTCAATTTGCATTTTCAGCTCTAGAATTCAAATAGAGATCCGCACAAATGGCCCAAAATTCCCTTGTATAAGATCAAGGGAGAAAAAAATATTTATGCCAAAATGTACACATGCCGCATTTTGATTTGAAAAACTACATTGGTCATTTCATAAGGAATGGTTACAACGAAATAAAATAATATTCATTATTGAAGCAAGGTTTCCTTTCAGTCGATGGAGATTCCCACACCTTCCAAAAGGCACTTCGTTGAAGAGAGTGATCTTCAAACTGTTGGAGCATCTTTATCATTCTTTTCACTAAAAGACAAAAAGTGTTCAAAAGAAAAAGAACCATGTGGATCAATATCACAGTCAGCATTCAACACTAGTCCAAGTCATCAATAGTCAACTTTTACCTAGATTATATTTTGAATTGGGAGAAACATATTTTTTAAACATTAAATCTTCTGAGGCCAAACCTGTACTATACTTGACCAAGTATATGTGTTCTCCATCCCTATGCCTATATCTCCAATTCATCAATGAATATCTTCTTCCATAATTTATATTTTGTGTTAGAAGGCTAGTTAAATCCAATAAGTTCATACATCCTCTTTTTGTATGGAGCATAGTTTTCCATCACTGAATTGGCTTCTTTATCAAAATCTTCCAAGAAACTAATGATGAAAGATAAATTCTCAAGAGTAATTTTCAACATATCAATATCAACACTCTCACATATGAGAGATTCTTGTGAAACAATAGTTGTATCCACCTGGTCCTTCCATATCTGTAGAGGTTTTACCTCATCATATGTGTGTTGAATATTAGGTAACAACACAAAATCTCCCTCATCAAATATCACCTTCAACTCTTTCATTTTCATCACCAAAGGAATGGCATACCCTTGGAAGTTTTGTTCTTTGATCTCCTTAATGAATTTATAAGTTGGACAACCCTTTGGATACGTATCTTTTTGATGTGCAACCCAAAATGTCATGAGTTTCAAGTTATCAACTCTGGGAATCCATTTTTCCAAGATTAGGGTAGCTAAATCCTTGTCTCTTTGAGAAAAAAATATTTCTTGTAGAATTAAAGAATAATTGGAATGAATACTATTTAATTTATCCTGAATCTTCTTATTCAAATACTTCAAAAAAGTATGAAAAATATTTGAATTATTCTCATGCATTGTATCATGAACCTATGCAAACAATTTCTTATACACATCAATTTGTAAGAACAAATTCTCCTTGGTGGACTCATTTGATGGAGCTACACCTAATGTGATTTTCTCCTCAATTGCAATAGGTTCTTGGCCCAAGTTGTATGGAATTATTGTTATCACGGGGATTTTCACCTGCATGCAAGGCTATAAAGCTCTAAAATCCCATGTAACATTGGACTAATTTTAGGTTGTGGGTATCCTATTATGAAACTAGACCTTTGGATTATAGGTAGGCTTCCATTTTGATACTCCAATGATTAACTTTGACTTAGATGGAAAATGGAAGAAAGGATCAAATTGAATGCATAAACTAAATTTAAAATGAATGGTGATGCACCTAATAAATGAAACTTAATCTACACCCTGACTCACAGATGATTACTCAATATTTTTATCTACACGACTAAATCTGAAAAATTAAACACTCGAATGTTTTATACAAAGGCTTTGACAAAATATCTTTTTGAAGGAAAAATCTATTTTGACAACCAAAATATAAAGTAATCATATGCACAATGTATAACTTGTGAACTTAAGCATAACTGCATGCATACATTTATGAAAGAGACAAAAAGATTAGAGATTCTAAAATGAAACAAAATAATCTCTTGATTGAATCCAACATAATGACGATGCCTGAAATATTGAAGGAAAAACCATATAATACTTGTAAGACCCCTCTGTTTTGCTCTTTTGATTGAACAAGTGTTTTGTTTGGTTAGGCCTTACTTTCTGCTAGTGCTTTGACCTTGGTACTTGGTATTTTATCCTAATGTTATTATTATGTCATGCTTTGGATTAGCATAGTGGATAATTGAATTAATGATATTTATTCTTTTGATCATATTAATGATGTTAGATTCGTCAGTTAGTAATATTGTATTGGTGAAGGGGACGAGATTGCATCACTCGCTTGTGAGCGCCCTACGATCCCGAGACTTCCTCTCCATGGTGTGTTTAATTTTAACATATATATGCATGTGGATATACTATGTGTTCGTAGGTTGACAGGTACAGGGCATCGACTCCACCTGGTTTGAATTCAAAAAAATTAAAAGAAATTAGAAGTTTGAATTCAAAAAAATTGAAAGAAATTAGATATTTTTTATTTTTCTATTTTGAAGAATTTATGAGGGTGGTTTTTGAATTTTTAGGGTTTTATCCTTATGTTTGAAAATTGCATCACAATTTTGGATATAGAAAATTTTGGAAAATTGAAAATGGAGGGAGGAAGAATTTTGCATTTTGTGGGTTTTGGGTTGAATCTGAAGAAATGGCTGATTTGAAGAGGGAATTGAGGCAAAGATCTGTGCACCATCTGGATCTTCTCAAGTTCTTGGATAATCAGGTTCATGTCTTAAGCTTTTATTTGTTTGCAAAAATCCATATTTGGATATGAATTACTTCAAGAAAAGCTTTGTGTTTCTAGTTGTGATCTCAATTTTATTTTTTCTATTTATTTATTCAATTCCTTAAAAGAGGTTGAATCCATGTTTAAGCATATGTAAATATATATTCTGTTATATATATTTATATTTAAATCTCTATGCTTTTCCTTTATAAAATTTTTCTTCTCTTGGAGTTGTGCTGTCGAAATTTAAAAAAAACCCCAAATGAGGCTTGGATTTCAAAATCAGCAGGTGGAAATTTTTTTTTTTAAAATAATAATAATAAAAATAAAAAAACATTAAAAAAATGAAAAATTCCTTGTGGGGGGGCTAGGGGCTCACCCCCACTGCACCTCCCATGGGAGGCGAGTGGGGGGGGGCGCGCTGGACCTCCACAGCCGGTTGTGTCACACAGTCGTCGCCACCAATAATAGTAGTCGGTTGTGTTACACAACACCGCCGTCGGCTCCACCTCTACCTGCGCCGCGCTCTCCCCACTGCAGTCTGTGCCACCCACACCCTATGCGGTGGCCACCTCTACCCGCGCCGCCTGGCCCGGCCTCCATCTCTGCCCACTGTGGAAAGTGCGGCCATGGGGGGAAAGGAAAAACGCTGCCACCCTTAACCTAAACCACAGCCAAGAGAAACATGTGGCCGCTAGCCCTATATCACCCCTTTCAAACTTGCACGCAGCCCGAGGATGGGTGTTGACCCGATTCATAGGCATTTTTAATATTATAATTTTTATAATATTAAAATATAATGAATATTTTAATATTATCTTCTTTTTTTATATATTAAAATATTAAGTTATATTTTGTAAATAAGTTTTATAATGTAATACAAAAAATTTTATTATATAGTTTTAAAAAATTAATATATTTATAAATATATATTACTTAAAAAATATTTATATATATGTATTGGGAAAATATATATTAAAATGATGTTTATTCAAGCAGGTTTAAATTTAATTGAGAGGATTAAATATTGGTTTAAATTAATCGCATGATTTAAATGTGATTGTGGAAATGGAAACATTGTACTCTCAATCCAACAATTGATTACTATTTTAGAATAATGTATCGGATGTAATATCGTTTTGATGTTAAAAATAATTTTTTTTGTTTAAGATAAGTTAATTATTTTGGGAATGATTTTGTTGAAGAGAAGAAACATTTATTTACTTAAAATGTTATTCCTGGATGGATGAGATAAATGCTTATTTTATTATTTAAGGAAATTAGGGAATTAAGTGTTGATTTGAATTAATTCCTTGTCTGAAAGAGACGCTATTAAATCAATTTTATTAAGGCAATAAATTACTGATTGTTATGAAAGAAAATGGATTTAATATATCCAAATTAGTTTAATTCCTCGAAACTTGCCTTCATGATTATTTCCTCTAAGTTCATGTTTTGGGGAAATGGGTTAAGTGTATTTAATCTGAAAGTCTTCCAAAGGACCCTAGAGGTTGGGGGTTGTCATCTTGTGATGTCGACTGTTTGTTAATTCCCTTGGGTAGTGCATGGTGTATGGTCAGTGTTTACCCAGTTTCCACGAACGGGAATGTTTTGTGCCTCCTGAGAAAGGAGTGGATTTTGTAATGTTTGCCTCCTTGTCAAGAGTGGCTATGTTATTGTTGTTACCTCTAGTGTTTGGAGATGGTTTTATCTTTGTCGCCTCCTGAGAAAGGAGTGGACGTGTTATCTTGTTTGTGCACTTTGATACCCTTGGTGTTTGGATGGTATGTGTGTTGTCAAGTAGAAGAGTGGCTTCCGTAGGGGCCAAATCCCAAAGAGGTATCCAGGATAACCTTCGGAAGTGGTTTAATCAAGTGATAACTAAAACAATACGTAGAAGATTAGGACTAACTTCTCACTAATCAAGATATTAATGCCTCATTCATGGATGCAAGTGCTCGGTTAGGCTTGGGATGGGTGGGAAGGCCTGGAATGGAAAGGTCATCTATCTTGTCTATATGAAAGGTATTTGATTCCGCATGAGTGAGTATGGGGGCCAGGATTTGATAAAGGTCACCAAGATAACCTTTTCTTATGGGGGCCGGAGCCTAGGAAGAATCCCAAGGATAACCCATGATGAGCTGTGTGATGACACTCTATCTAGGACAATAGTTGGTTCTTGTTTATTGTGGGTATGGTTTCCTTAACATACCTAATGTTACCATAGTTGGTATTCGATTATGTGTGTATGGTTCTCAAACATACTTGTTCTGCTTTATTTCTGGGAGCAATGTGACCATATAGAGTTGTACTTATGTTGTACTTATGTGGTACTGGAGTTGTACTTGTTATGTGCTTGTGTGGTACATGTTATTAGATGTAATAGTTTGGTTCAGTTTATGTTAGCCTGTGTCTAGAGGTAGATGGTCTTAGCTAGGATTCCTGGTTACTATCTCCTAGCACGGGGGGTGGGCCTTTGGGTTCCACTTGGTTGGGTGGTGTGCACCTAAATCTGTTGGGCTATCTTCAGGTTCTTGTGGACGAGACTTCCAATTGGAGAGCTTGTTGGATTCAGTTTCAGTTCTTGCTTTATTCTTTTTAGTCGATCTTGTGTTATTTTACCCCTCTATGTTATAGAGGTGGAAAGATGTAATTTGTAATTATGTTTATTGGACTTGCCTCATTCGAGGAATGAGAGTTGTAACCTTATTGTTTATTGAACGGTTTATTGAAATGGAAAGTTATCTTTATGCTTGGTATAATTATCTTTTGGAATGCATGTACTGTAATTATTAAGTAATTGAATGACATGGGTTAAATCATGTTTTTTGTTGAGGTTCTATATAATCTCAGTCTCATAACCTTAGGGGATGTTTGCATTGGGAAGCAAACTTGTATAGTAATTGTACTTAAACAAAAAAAAAAATTAGCTTGTTTAAGTAGTTGTTTGCAACATCCTTTGGGGTTGCATGGCGGGGCGTTACAATACTGAAAATTAGAAGGAATTCATATGCAAATTACAAACATGATTAACTTGTAATGCTATAAAAAATGTATTAATGTAAAATTTGAGTTATAAATATTGTCTCTCTACAAAAGGTATGCCAAAAGAGATAAAAAAATAAGAATTAAAGGAAACAGAATAACTTTTTCCAATATATACAATAAAGGCATGCATAAAGCATCCAAGAGGTGGAATTGAAAGTGAGCTGAAGTCAAAAAAATATCCCTGAAGTGTCTTCTCAAGAGAAAAAAAAATCCTAAAAAAATGGGCCAACAACTGAAGTGAACTAAACTCTATGTGTGGGAAAATCCTTTTGTCCATGTGCATGATGGAAAGGAATCAATAACTGAAGTGAAATTGAAAATATGACTTAAAAAAACCACCATTTACTTCATTCTCCTTGCATGATCTGACTTACTTCACCTTGTGTCATGATTTTAAGAGGAGAGTAACTATTTGATTAAATATTAAAATTTAATTTGTGTGATTCTTTTAATATTTAATCTGTAGTTATCTTATGCATGCTCAATATTAAAGTAATAAAACTTTAATATTTAATTACACTATTACTCCTTGTTTAAAATCATGTAAAATGAGAAACTAAATAAATATTTAAATACTAAGGCATGGTACCTTAAACATTTAATATTAAATCCTTATGATTCCTCGATACTACACTTCAAGCTCTCACTTTACATTTTATGATGTTTAGAAGATTTGAAGTCTTTGAAGGCCCGCCCACCCCCCCCCCACCATGCAGTTTGCAGTTTGATCACTCATGCCTTAGTCTTATTGTTCACGGGTAATGATTAGGGTCAATGACTTTGAATTCATGACCTCGGCCTCCATTCAAGTGATTTTGATTTTTTTTTTTTTGATACACAAGGAAAAAATAAATTATGTCGATACTCTTGTCGATCAAAAGACATAATGATGAAAACCCTAAAATTATTTCACACTTCACTTTGAGTTTTATGGGCAAACTGTTGCACCACCATGGTACATAGGGTTTGAGCTGGAAACCTAAATCCTTTGCTTTCTGGACCCTTTTTGATGGATATTTCCTATAGATAAAATGAAGGTAAACTAATCTCTAACATGAAACTGCCATTTTTATTTAATTTCAAGCTTTTTCTAGATTCTAAAGGTCGTGACTATGACATTGATTTATGATATCTTTCTCCTCCTGTGTGAATTTACTACCCTATTGCTACTTTTTCTGCATTGTGGGGCTGCCATAGTCAAAATTTTGAAGCTTCTCTTCAAGATATATAATGAATCTCCTTCACCATGAAAAGAGGTAAGTCTCCTCACCATTCTAACTTCATACTCTTTTATTTTAAATTTCACAAAGAATCTTTGATGGAATTTTTATTTTCTTTGATTTCTTATAGTCATAGCTACTCAACCGAGATACAAATTGTTTCTAAGGATATATTTATTTAGCAGGCCAAGCTCCACAGACTGGGCTCCATTGAAACCCATACTGGGTACTTTGTTTTACAAAAAATCTTCTTTTGTAACAGGTCATGGCTTCTATGTGACTTGTGAGACTTTTCCAATGCTCCTTTTCTCTTTTTTCAGAAAGAATGATCATGTTTTCCTCATTTATGTAAACTTTCAAGGGTTTCGTCTTTGTAAACTTTGTATATCTTCTCTTGTTTACCTCTATAGCAATATGGAAGCATTGGAAAATTGTATTGATGGCTTTTACCTTCTCTTAGAAACTTTCTTGGTTCTGTATTTCCTAGACCATGGTTGTTTTTGTTGAAATTGTAAACCCTTGTGGGTTTCTTCTGCAAGTCGCCATGTATTATTCATCTGATATGAGCTCATACTTTGCAAGCTTGGACATGAAACCTATATTTTCACAAAACTTGAAGGGTTTAGAAAATCCTAGCCACTAATACCTTGATTGTTTGAAGAAAATTTTGTAAACTGATATTTGTGAAAAAGGCACTTTATTGTAGTTTCTTATTCAAACTCCTATCACTGAGTCTTCAAAGAAGGAAATACTTGCCCATTTTTTTATCAATCTTTTCCCTTTGAGCACCACTTTATTACTGAGTTGTGACTCTGGGCTTGATTTCATTCTTTTTGTACCTTGAATAGTGAAAGAAATATAGATATTTAATTGTATGTTAATGTGCTTTTCTATGGTTGGAGGACATTAGAATGGAATTGTATTTACTATGCACCCCTATCTTCTAGAAAAGTTCACCTCTTTAGTGACACTCTGCTTTGTTTGAAACATTCTCATGAATATATAACATTACCTTCTACCACTTCATTATTTTTTGTATGCTTTTTTACAATGCTTGAATTCAGAAAATAAAAAGTATCTACAAGTGCCACATTATTCATTTATTTTCCTGTGGATTGCAGTTTACTTTAAATTTTGCAAAAAAGTGCATGAAGCTATGTCCATCTTCATGAGTACTCAGAATATATAGCTATGAAAAATGCTCCATTGAATTTTTCTTTAGAGCACTAAATCCTGAAACAAAATCTTTAATATGATGCTTTTGTAGCTCGAACTTGTATTGTGATGTTGTTCCACTTGTAGCAAATATGTTTGCTTCAAATTTCTGCATGTAGATTTGTATTGATCTTCATATGTATGGGCTATTTTTATGAATGAATGGTTGCCCATTTGTTCGTATTCATTCTCCATATTGATTTGTTAGATTGATGCAAAGTTAATACTTGTACTGTACAAATCCTCATGACAATGATTTACTACCTCTGGGTAGATATGAGCATAAACATCTTACTTTGAATTAATGTATACATTTGATCACTTAGGAAAAGGTTTATAGTGAACAATATTTACCTTATAGAATATTTGTTTCTATCTTTGTAGGACTATCCTTTGCATTTGATGCTCAATCCAATGTAACACCTTATAACTTTGTATCTGCTATAGGTAACTGTCTTGCTTATGGAGATCTATCTCCCAGTGAAAATGTCACCTATGTAATAGCTTGATGCTCTATTTTCTTAGGCTTTCATGAGACTATTTATTCTTCATAACCTTCAAATTTCCATTTTTTTATGCATTAAGTAAAGAGATTATCCAGCTTATGTGGGCAATTAGATGAGGTAATAGACAATGATCACTAGAACATTCCCCTTGACTTATTGTTGATGTTTTTTATGCTTTCATGTGAGTATCCTTGATGATGATGCTAAAGTTTTTATGATGTAGAAATTTTTCTCTTTGAGCATCAAGAATTTTTATGTATTTCAAAAACATAATAGAAACAGTCTAAATAGGATTGATACCCTGCTCTCCCTTTAATATAAAGGGGCTCAATACCTCTCTAAGATGCAAAAGGATGCAAGGTAGACCTAAACCAAGATAACAATAAAAATGATGATCTTGTAACATGTTTTTGATTGTTCTTTTAGTATGATGAGCAATAAGATGCTTTCTCAAACTGTTTTCATCATGTTGAAATAAGGTTGCTTTATGAATTTCTACTTGGTTATAGCAACTTCTCTTAATGATTGTAATTGATATCTATGACTCTTGTGTATTAATGATAGAGTGTCCTTCTGATATGTTGGGCTAAACCCTTGTGGGAGCCCGTTTTTCTCCAAATATCTGATGAAAATTAATCACAAACATAACAAACCTATTCCTGCATAGTGAACAAACATGTTAGAAAAATAATTGATGAGTTAATCATCCTATGAATGCCTAATAAGATGTAGATTACATTGTTGTTGGTAATATAGGCATGAGGAAGGATGTGATTTGTCATTTCTCTAACACCACCTTTCAACAATCTTGTAGGAAACCATAGAGCTTGGAGCTGAAAAAACTTGGAGGCACTAGAGACACAACATCTTGAAGACATCGAGTAAAAATGATTCATCATTATAGGCAGTGACAAATCACTTCCCTTTTTCATGTTTACATTATCTTCAGTTGTGTAGTTTATAAACTTATTTTTTATTCATAATTTTATTATAAAAATCAAATTAAGTTACTCCCACAGCATGTGTGGGACTTTGATTTTTACAATATGAATAAAGTAGTAAACATTATGCAATTTTATGACTTTTCTATTACAATTACTTGCATAATAATACTGAAAATTCAAAAGTAATCAGATTTGTTCAAGATCAATGAATAATTTGTAGAATTTTTTTAAATCACTTTTGTACCTTCAATGATTAATGTAATTCATCTCTACCTATTTTGATTTGTAGCTAAAAATAGGTAACAATTTGGTGACCTTTGCAGAGTGTTTGCTTACTAAACACCATAGACCAATTATGTAGCTTATCCATTGGGTATGGAGTCCATTTTTCTCTTCTTGGATTCTGAAAACTTGTAACTCAGCTTGTGGAACAATACAACAACAAATGAAACTGAAAACTAATCATGAATCTGTTTAAGACAGAGTCATAAAATAGGTGCAACATCTACACTTATTGAAAGAAAAGTAGTACTAAACATGAAATGTGCCATGAGGCACTTACTGAAAGAAAACTGAAACTAAAACTACTCTACTATGTACAACTACAAAATTTGATGCTTAGTAGCACTATTTGAGGTGAATCCCATTGACAGGGATTGGTAAGACCTCTCCATCCAATCTTGAGAGCTGGAATGTGTTATGTTGTTTTCATTCAATGATAATGTATGGGCCATCCCACATGGCATAAAATTTTATGTGTTTACTAGGCTTGCTCTTGAACTCATCCCACTTAAAAACCAAATCTCCCTCTTTGAAAATACTTGGAGTAGGTTTTCTATCAAAAATTCCTCTTCATCTGAGCTTGATTCACCTTCAAATTCTACAATGCTTCTTTTCTGATTTCCTCCAACTCCATCAGTTGTTCTAGCCTTATCTCCATAGGTTCTTCATCAAGCAATTCTAGCTCTTTGATCATACTCAATATAGGCAACTCAACTGAGATCGGTACCTTAGCCTCTTTTCCATATGTCAAAATGTAAGGTGAATTACCACTTTCTCTTGTTGGTGTAACCCTATCAGCCCAAAGAGCTAGCTTCAGCTTTTTAGGTGAGGTCGTTTGATTATCTTGGATTGTCTATTTTATTAATTTAATCAAGTTTTTATTAGTGGACTCTGCTTGTCTATTACCCTGGGGGTAATAGTTTGAAGAAGTATTCAGAAAAATATTATTCTTTACTGACTAATCTGAGACTTTCAAACCTTTGAATGCTAAAGAATCATCAAAAATAATTGAATCTGGTGTACCAAACCTGGAAACTATGTCTTCATAGAAGTTCAAAACAAATGTCTCATTTGCTTCCTTCAATGCAACTTCTTGAGTCCATTTCGTAAAGTATTTAGTGGTTGTATGTATCCACTTATGTCCAACACTCAAAGGTGGATTGATTGGACCTATGAAATCTAGTCCCCATTTTCTGCATGGTTATTCCACATGTATTGGATGTAATGGCAGAGTTACAAGCTTCTATTTTCTTGCAAATCCCACACATTTATTACATTTCTTGACCTAGGCATGGGCATCTTTGAACAAATCAGGCCAATAATGACTAGCTCTTGTTATTTTTAGGGTTGTAGTTCTTGGTGCAAAGTTGCCTCCAGTTGGCCCATCATGAAATTCTTCTAGAACTTTCTGAATATGTTCTGGATCTACACACTTGAGCAAGACACCATTATAATCTTTCTTGTACAAGATACCATCAATCACTACATAGGGGATTGCCTGAAGTCTAAAATATTTGAATTTTGACCTATCAAAAACTTTAGGACAATTACCTATATGAAGATAATGAATCATCTGTTGTATCCAGTTTGTTGAGATGGTTGGAGCATTTACTTCATCTTCATTATTAAAGGTTGTTTCAGATTGATGTTTGAATTGTATGTTGTTTTATGAATTTCTAGCAAGTTTCTCATAAAGACCTTTGCCTCTAACGAGCTTGGTAACCTTTATCTTGATGTTGTATTCCATCACCTTTGTGATCTAGCCTACTCTCTTATCATTAATGTCTTTTCTAACTAAGAAATCCTTAATAGTGGAATGAGCAACCATTAGTTGAATCTTATTATTTAAAAGCATATGTCTAAATTTTTTAAGGCTTCTAATTACAAATAATACATGTTTCTCAATGAATGAATACCTAGCTTCATAGTCATGAAAAACCTGGCTGAAAAAAGCCACTGGCTACTCTAAGACTTCTTCATTCTACTGACATAGCATAGAAAAGATGGTATCAACACTTTTGAATGCATACAAGATAAAATATTTGTGAAAATTAGGATTGATAAGTGTTGGGGCTGCCGCAAATGCCTCTTTGATCTTTTCAAAACTGTTATTTCCTTCCTTAGTCCACTAAAATGGAATTTTCTTTCTCAGCATGGTTGTAAGTGGTTGCAACAAAGCTGCAATGTTAGGAATGAATCTCCTAACAAAGTTAATCCTACCTATAAATCTCGGCGGGCCTTTCTTATGGGCAAGTAGTAGTAAAGCTAGGATGGCTGCAATTGTTTTTGGGTCAATGGTGATTCCATTCTTCAAAAATGATATGACCCAAAAACTTTCTCTCATGAACTGCAAAAATTCTTTTTTTGGGGTTTAATGATACCATGTACTCTACATCTTTCAAAAATCTATCTAAGATGATCATGAAGTTAGGAAAAATCAAATATAAAATTAAAACAACAAAATATGAAAACCCTAACAAGCACAATAGAGCACAAACTAGCATGAAAATCAAAATAACAAGCAAATGCAAACCAATCTCCATGCTTGAATTGATTTATCTCCATTGCTCTTCTCCACCTACATGAGAATGCATGATTTTGAAGGTTTGAATGATTTTATATGTTGATTGCTCATTTTTGCAGCATAACGATAAGATGAAAGATAATAGAAGAAAATAGATAAATAAGAAGAAAAGATTGAGAGAAATTTTGGCAGAGTGAGGATGCTAGAAGAAGATCCTCAAATGGCCTGTGAAAGGATTGATTTATAGGAGAAGGCTGATTTTATTCAATGGCCAAGATTAAAAGTCAAATTTGTGATATGTATGGCTAGGATTACAAGTTTATTTTAGTGCCTATGACGCACATTAAGTGGGTTATGACATGAGGCCAAAATTAAGATGTGAGGAAATAAGTGAGATTCTATTCTTTATTTTGGAAGAAAAGATGCTTATGACGCACAATGAATGGGGGTAAAAATAGGATGTGAGTGGGAATCTCATAATTTAAATAATAAAATTATTTAAATTATTTATGCATGTGAAGAGTTGTAGTCATGTGACACATGTTGCAATGTGACAATAAGTGAGGGATTAATTCAAATATTTAATTTGAATTATTTTGAGACATGTGAAGGGGGGATTAATTAAATAAATGAGATTTATTTAATTAATTGGGAAGGTGATTAAGTGGAATAAATGGGATAAGTGAGATAATGTAATGACCTAGGGTAAAATATTACAAAATGTCTTACAAGGTCATGTATCAACTAGGTAATATTATGACATGGACAATTTTGGGTGTCTACTTTTTGCCCCTCTTTGAGATGATGTTCGAGATGGTAAGATTTATGTCAAGTAACATCATTTCAAAGAAGCTAAGGTATGGATAGATGAAAAAAAGATGATGCCCCAACCACTTGAAGAAGTGAGGAGTATGATGAATGAAGGAAAGGGATAATAGAAGAATATGATGATGCAAAAGATATGAAGAAATGGGATGATGATATAAGATATGATAATGATGATGATGCCCCCTCAAGAGGATAGGTGGGTTGCATAAACATGGATATTCTCTCAAAATGAATGAAATGATAAAGGAGGGATAAGATGAATGATACAAGATAAGAAGTAGATGAAAAAGAAAAATGACACGCTATGCTGCAATAAAGTGAGCAATCATATATTTGATATAGCACTAGACGTTATGCACCAAGGTATAAAGGACCAAGGTGACGATGTGTCTCATGCCCCAACATAATACAACCTTGTCTAGATACAAGATATGAATATTAGCTGGGAGTGATTCGGATTTGATGCAAATGCAAATTGAAATGATAAAACACACAAGCAAGCATGCACAAATGATACAAAAGCAAACAAGGTATTGCCCTTATCAAGCTGTAAACCGATGATTAATTGATTGATTGATGATGATGATAGTGTTGTCATTATGGGGAACAATATATCCCTAGATCAACATGAGGATGATTGATTGATGATGATGATAGTGTTGTCATTGCGGGGAATGATATATCCCTAGGTCAACACAAGGATGATTGACTAATTGATTGGGTTTACAACAAGATTAGGATCAAGACCAAAGGATGTGATTGGATAATTTGGCAAGATTGATTAGCTTCATTGGTATCGATTAAGGATTGACTTGCATTTGGATTATTGCTTGGAAGGATTGAAGATGCTTGATTTGAAGATTTGGATGATGATTGTTGAATTAAATCGAGGAATAATTTACTTGGAATGATTTTGATTGATTGGATTGATGAAGAAATGATTTGATTTGATGATAATGATTAGATTGATTAGAAGAATGGGTTTGATTAGAAGAAGTCATGTGATTGATTAGAAGAATGGATTTGATTAGAAGAAGTGATGTGATTAGATAATTTGATGAAAAAATTGATTTGAAGAAGTTGAATTGATGCGTTGAAGTGATTTAGTTTGATTTTATTGCTTGGATTCTTGAAATGTTTTGATTTTTTGGATTTTTGAAATGTTTTGATTTTTTTGATTTTTGAAATGTTTTGATTTTTTTTTAGATTTTTCGAAATGTTTAGATTTTTTGGATTTTGGAATATTTGATTTTTTGGATTTTAAAATTTTTTTTTTTTTTTTTTGGATTTTGAAATGTTTTGATTTTGTTTTTAGATTTTTCAAAATGTTTAGATTTTTTTGGATTTTGAATATTTTGATTTTTGGATTTTCGAAATGTTTTGATTTTTTGGATTTTTGGAATATTTGATTTTTTTTGGATTTTTGGCCTATGTGATTTTTTTGGATTTTTGAAATGTTTTGAGATGTCAATGGATGACAATTTGGGTAGCCTTTTTTCTAGATACCAATGACAAGGGAAAACCAAGTCTAGGTGCAAGGAGATAGATGGGATTGATGGATGAAAGGGTGGGTGATAGGATAAGGGACAAAAGGCTCATGATATATGGATGGATAAAAAAGGATAGGTCATAGTGAATGAAATGGATGTATGCATCATAAAAGGCCAGGGATGTGATCTCCAAAGACTATGTCACATAGAAATAAAATGCCCCATTCTAGGTACAATACTTAGGATTATTCATGACAAAGCTTATGATACTAGGATAATAATAGGCTTGTTTGGAAGCATGAGGTATATCAAAAGATATCCAAAGCATGTTTCAACATTTTGCCCCATATTTTTATCAAGATCAAAAAGAGGAAGAGAGGATGAATGGAATCAATATGATAAGTATATGGGTATGATGGATAAAGATGGTAGGTAGGATGGAAATGATATGATAAGAAATGGCATGATAGGATAGATAGTGCAGATGAGACAAAGTGCCCCCAAGTGTAAGTAACATAAAAGATCAACCCACACATGATGCCTGTTTTCTAGGTTTTCATCATGGTACTTATCCAGGGCGCCTGTTTACCAGGTTTTCACCATTGGATGAAGGGATTTCTCTTTACTTCTTTTTTTTTTTTTTTGACTATTTTTTTTTCAATTTTTTAGATAAAAGAAGGGGAATATGGATAGGAGGGACTCAAGTGTCTAGTTCCATGAAAGGTGATAGTCCCAATAGAGATGGATGTCATCTCATGGGCCATGTCAAATGTCATTATGCTCATAGATGTTGGTGAGGGATGACATGAAAGGGAGATGGAGTAGGTAGATGATGGATTATGATGTGGATTATGGAGGGATTGGTGGATTATGATGTGGATTATCTAGAGAAGATGGATGGGAGGCTTAGCCAAAAGCATGGACCATAGGAATGTGATGGGAGAGATATGTAGGATAATGAGTGAAGGGTGAGGAGATGGAGGTATGTGGAATCGTTGTGAAATGGAAGGGAACGATGACCAATGGTTGCACACATTGTGATAAACATTTAATCTTTTGATGTGTAGGGGGTGTAGGAAGCAATGGAGATGGTTGCTTAGGAGATGGGTGATGAAGTTCTTTAGGTACCCACATAGATTTAGCATTTTTATGACTTTTATTTTTCTTGTGGGATGGAATATGAGATTCTTGAATAGAGTGGGAATGTGAGGTGGAAGTGGATGGTTGGAATTTTTGACATGTAGATGCGTCATTTGACTTGTTTTCCTTTTTCTTAGGGACCCAAACCATTTTATTTTTAGACTTTTCTATTGAAAGTATGATCTTATATTGCTTTTTGGATGGATTTTTCTTTGGTTCTTTGCTTTTGTATTCTAGGTCATGGAGACCCTTCATATTTTTTGATTTATAGATAGAGGCATCAAAATGTTTGCTTTTGAATCCCATGGGTATGGTGGAATGAGTGAAAGCTTCATGTTTAGACAATGTGTGCATTGATTGGTCATGATTAGGATTTTTAGAGGATTTATGGATAGGTGGATAAGGGGATTGGATAATGGGGATATCAGGTGTTGGTAGTAGGGAGGTAGATTAGACGGATGGATATTAGGATTTGGAAGCAATGGTGGCAAAGTTGATGGTGGAAGGTGTATGGTCACATGCTTTTGACATTTGTAGGATGATGGATGAAGGATGGCAACATATGATTTTGGCATATGATAGGATTTATGGTGGAAAGAGAACTTATGATGGATGGAGGAAGTACCAACATCTTTAGATTGGTGTCCTTGGGATGTATATCCAAGGCCATAAGAGTGTGGAGGGACCTTGACATGGATTGGCTCCAAAATACCTTTTTCATGAAGGCCTAAACCTTTACCTTGGTAGTTCATGTTTTGAAGCATACGATGGACAATGGGACTAGGTGTGTTTTGGACACTAGACTTGAGTTCATTATTAGATGAAGAAGCTGAAGTGGATAAAGGTTTCTGTTGTTCTAAGGAGGAACATTCATGAATAAAGATGGATAGACCAATAGGACATGTTGGTGGATTTGAAATGGGGTTTATAGTGGATGCGGAAGGATCATTAGAATCTTGATTATGTTCATTTAGATCCACACTATTGGTTTGATCTTCTACATTTACTTGGGAGGCATGTTTCTCATCATGACAAGTGGATAATGCAAGATCATGGATAGGAATAGGTAGGGGGTCTATAGGAGAAATGGAGGTTTCTTGCTCATGGATAGGTGAAGTGATAGGCTCTTGACCATGGAATGCATAGAATTGGCTAAGAGGGTCATCATGGCCTTCTTGATCATAGGTAGGATCTATATCATAGAGGGAAGCTTCATCATGAATATGACCAAGTATGTTATGAGTGGGATCATTAGAAGGGCCTAGATCTTGATAAGAATGAGAGGTTAATGTTTCCTCATGCTTAGGATAATGCTCTTGACATAGCTCTTGGATTTGAGTGGAAATGGAAGTGGAAGGCTCTAGAAGAGGCTTGGTATGATTTTTATTATCAATAGGTTGTGGACCACATGATGGAGTTGGAAGAATAGGCATGACATTCAAAGGTTCGTTGGTAAGCTCATTAATGGGTGCTTGACATGGGGATGGTATTTTCCGTGCTAGTAGTCTTTGGAGAAAATCATTAAAAAATTCTTTGGTTGATGGATTAGAGCTTGAGAAGTTGGATGGTGGTGTTGGTGTAGGACTAGTGTGCTTTGAGATAGGCATTTTATTAGATGGTGATGGAGGAATAGTAGATGGAATGGTGTATGATTCCAAATTTATGGTGGTATTTCCCTTGTCAATAGCATCATTAAGGTGACCTAAGATTTCAACAAAGTTTTCATCATCACTAGGATCTACAACATCCTCATCATCACTAAGATCTACAAAGTTCTCATCATCACTAGGAGTAAAGTTTGACCCACCTTGGAGGATATATGGTTTTGGATTATCTTCATGATTAGGTGAAGGGGCTTTTCGAAGTATGACCTTGAACTTGTGACTAAGATCATTAAGGATTAGGACCATTTTAGCAAGTGCTTCACTAGGATTATGGTGAAATTGATTTGAATGTGATTATAAAAAGGATGATTAAGATGATTAGAATGATATGTTTATGTGTTGGTGTTCATAGCTTGATATGGCTATTTGCAAACAAATGATTACACATGTACACACATGAGTCACACATGCAAGACACATAAACAAGTTTTAATTTGAAATTATGAATGTGATGATTAAGCACACACTTGAAGAAGACACATCAACAAGTCCTAGAAATAGTCAAGTGGGTATGG